>JAADXE010000497.1:0-23332 GCA_023337545.1 Pythium coloratum | reverse complement strand
TACACACACACACACACACAACAACAGCAGCCTCTCGGAGTCCATCGCCTGATGTTCATCACCGCATCACTATCAGTCTTTTTCTTCTCTCCCCCCCCCTTGATCTTCTCGGGCGTCCCAGTGCCCTCCGTCGCATTACACGTGGATCGCGTGTGAATCCTCGCCTGGCTGCTATGGGACCTCGACTCCCCAGCAGTTCCCACAGCAAGACCATGACCATGCGAGTGATGTGGACGCTGCCGACGACGTGACTGTCAAGCCACTCACGAACGCCATGGCGGCGACTCCCTCACTGCCGCCGACCGTCCATGGTGTCGCGGTGTGTCTGCTGGGTAGTCGAGGTTCATGACGCTGGTGGGAGGTCTGAGAAGAACGCGGAGACGGAGGCTGTGCTGGTGTTCAAGACCTCGCGTCGATGTATTAATACGTCCAACCGCAGCCAAAAAGGAAGTCAGAGATACCGCTGCGGCGAGTAAAGTTGCCAAGAATATCGAGCTCGAGTGCTTCGCGGCGTCAAGTGTGATCGACACGAGTCCGACGAAATGGCCACCACAACCACTTAGTTGCTGATGAAACAGAGATCACAGCGCGACCGAGATTTCGGGCCTTACGATCGGCCATCCAACCGTTTTGATCTGACCGGCCAGACCAGACCAGAATCGCGTTCCAACGGACAAAAAGTTACTGAGACTCCGGTCCAAATACTATTCTTGTTCTATCGAGTACGTGGGACCGATTGGTTGGACTCACGAGCTCCCGGCATTTCGCACTCACAAGTGGATTTCGTTGGAGCTCGGAATAGATTTCGTTTGCAACCGACGTGGCCACGAGTCGACAAGAAAAAAATACGAGCCGCGTCGCACTCGAGCTTGTGGATGCTAAAACGCAGTCAGATTTTGTGTGCTTCATCGCTCGCGGAGGATGCGCTGACTCGTCGGGACAGGGGGTCCAGCTCGCCTCTCAAGCTCAGTGTTCGATCAGCCACAGACAGCACAAGACCCAGTACAGTAACGACCACGCGACCTCTCAAGCAACGCCAAGTAGTGCCGCATACGTCTGAATCTGCCGTCAAGCAGGAAGATATGGTAGAGGCGATGTCGTCAGAGTTGTCGACGGCAACCCCTGAAGACGGACAGCGAACTCAGATGACTGGTAGTCCAAGCCAGTTCCCTGAAGCTGACATCGTGGAAGCGATGACGGACGACGTCGTCGAGTCCATCAAGGCGCGTATCGGTAGCCTTACAGGAGGCTCGGCAACCGTCCGAGCTGCCGAAACGCTGGCTCCGTCCAAGGAACAAGCTGACAAACCGGCGGTTTTATCGAAGAAGTGGATGTCCGACCGCTTGCCCGCCGCCGCGCTGCTCGTGCTGATCCTGCTGTGTCTCTTGTGGCTGTTGTGGATCCTCGTACTCACGGCGAATCCGACAATGACGGTCAATACGCTCATGGACACGGGCGACTTTGACTACGGAACGTTCTGGCTGATGAGCAACCCTCCTTCGGTGATCGTTGGTTTTGGCGTAGGTGGCTTGGCCTGCGTCGCCGTTGGATACGTGGGTACCATCGTCAAGATTGTCGGCTTGCTGCGTCGCGGTCCCCAAGAACCCAGTCGTCGAAACTCCAGCAAAGTGCTCGACAATCTCCGCGCCAAGGTAGCCAACAGCAACTCGACTATCTCTGCCCGCACGGATTCGACGGTAGCATCCAAGTCGCGCATCGAGTCCGCCAAGCGTGCTGCGAGCACGGTTGTCATGGAACTACTGGACGACGGCAGTGTCACTCGCAAGCGCATCGTACGTATTGTAGTATTGAATGGGACTCTGGCCTACCCACTGACTAGAGTGCTTTGTTTTACAGGCGTCGGCTGTTAAGTTTGCGGAGATCTTCGTGCAGTGCGTCGTGCTCGCGCAGTTCCTGGAGGACGGCATGCCCGAGTCGCTGTGCGTGCTCTTCGCGTTCATCGTCGCACTGAACGCGCTCACGAGCGTCGTGTTTGCGATGCTTCCGTATGAGGACATGGGTCGCATCCACGTGCTCTCGGATACGGGTTTTGACTTGGTCGTGGCCGTGCTCTTCCCCATCATCGAAGTGCTGTACGCCAAGTACTACTTCAACTTTGACCGGCCGTTGTTTGGCGTGAACCAGGCCATATTCCCGGTCGGATTCTTTGAGCGCTTTGCCGTCATCGTCTCGGACCCGTCCCGCCAGGAGCTCATTCGCCACGTGCTTGACTCGTTGCGTATTGACTCAGCACTGAAGGTCTTCACACGCGTTGGCACGAGTGTTTCACTATGCCACCGCTTCATGGAACTTGCAGAGCTCTTGCAGGCGCAGCTACAGGGCGTGAAGCGCCACAAGAACGTGTATCCGACCAAGAACCGAGTCTTCGTGGTGGCGTACTTCCTGCTCTTTGTCGGCATCGTCGTCTGCACGGAAGAGAGTCTCCGCACGTCAAAGGACGCGTGTGCGATGCACCCGGAGTGTGCCCAGTACGCGCACCGATGGGTCTACGACCGTGCAGAAAACGACAACACGCGCTGCCCGTGTATCTCGATCATCGACCGTGATTTGGAGGTGGCGACGTACGAAGACTGGGTCACGCCGCCCAGTCGCGTGGCCAAGGTTGGACAACTCGCGAATTCTGGCTTCCTGCAGACACTGCAGTTGGTGAATCGCGGACTCGAGGCGATCCCCGACGAGCTACGCGGGTGCAAGAACCTCAAGCACATGTGAGACCTTGCTAGATGGTTACTCAGTCGTTGGTTGAGACTCACTCGATGATACTGTGGTTGCTTAGGTCGCTCTACTACACCAACACACGCACGCTGCCCGACTGGTTCGGCGAGCTGACCACCCTCGAGTTCCTGTGAGTACAGATTGCCTCTGCTTGTGTGTGATTCACACAGTGTGAAGCCCATTGATTACTTATTGGCTGCTACTGTAGGCACATTGAAGGGAAAGACTCGGGTCCGACGTCTCAGGAGTCGCTCCACAGTCTGCCTGAGAATTTGTTCGACAACATGGACAAGTTACTGCTGATCCACATCGCGCTCCACCGCATGACCAAGCTGCCTCGCTTCGACGGACTCGTGAACGTGCGCTCCATCTCACTGGGCATCATGCTGTACATGGAGGAGTTCCCAAACTTCGACAAACTGCGCAACGTCGAGCGGCTCATGATCGGCAACATGCCGAGCCTCGTCACCTTCCCGCAACTTGACAACCTCGCCAACCTCAAGATGTTCATCGTCGTCGAGCGTGGCCAATTCTGCTGCAATGGGTTCCTGGGTAACTGTAACCTCACGAGTCCGCTCTGCCAGTATAACTTGCTGTGGGACAAACCCGCCGTAACCCAGTGTCTACCTGCCAGCAGAGCTGCGTCCCAGGCCACGCGTGATACGTTTACTAAGTTCAACGGCTCCACCTGCGGCGGCGTGCTGCTGCCTATCCAGTTGGAGATGCCACCGACTCGCGACGCCATGCTCCAGTGCAGCGGCACGATGTTCCGCGAGTGCGTCGTGCCGGGGTACGGCCAGGGCATGTGCTATAACCCGCGGTGGATGCCCGTGTCGTGTAACCCGAGTCCGTTCGCCATCAAGATGCGCCAGCAGCAGATCAAGCTCAAGATAGGGGACGCGTGCGACCCAGTCCACGAGGCGTGGCTCGGGTGCACGTAACCACACACGGACACACGCCGTGCATGATCACATCTTGCTTTCGATACGAACCTGATCCTCCCAAGACTCTGTACTGAATACTGATTTATCATTATCTCATTTAGTTACGGTTACGTGAATAGGCTCTCGGTGAGAGATTACACTACCGGTTACATATTTACTTACCGTATAATTGAATCATACGCTTCGATGTCATCCCTCCTGATTTCCCCCCTTAACCCGTTTACCGTAAATCCCGCTATCCGCGTCTTTTGTGGCAGAAGTTGAAACGCGAAAGATCCGCCGGCCGCGTGGAACACCAAGAGCTCCGCTCGTATCCTTCGTCTGCTGCGTTCTGCCATGGCTCCGAAGAAGGCCGCCGCCACCAGCGCGTCTAAGCCCGCTGCTGCCAACGCGTCTAAGCCCGCCGCCGCCAAGCCCGCTGCGTCCAAAACCGCCGCGAATGCGTCTAAAACCCCTGCCGCTGCCGCTGCCGCTGCTGTAGCTCCTCCTCCGGCGGCTCCTGCGGCGCCTCCTGTGCCGTCGTTTGACGAGCTGACGCTGCCGCAGCTTCAGCAGAAGATCGCAGAGACAGCGGCGCTGAAAGAGGCGAACGCCGTGCAGGGAAAGGCGCTGGACGACAAGCTCACGCGCGCGTTCAAGGCGCCGCCCAAGCGTCCGCAGATCAGCGTCGAGCAGATTAATGCGGAAATGGACAAGCTGGAGCTGCGCCGCAACACCACGAGCATGTCGCTGAACGACGAGAAGTACATTCTGCGCGAGCTGCAGCTGCTGAGCGAGAAGAAGAAGCAAGTGGACGAGTTTACCACGTTCCAGCAGTGGGTCGACGCCACGAAAACCGAGCGCAATGAACGGTTCAGTAAGAACCGCCACTACGAAGCCATCCTGCAGGCATTGAACACCTGTGTGAGAAAGGCGGCACTCGTGGGTACGCTCGGGTTACCCAAGGGTACGCTTTTGACGACGCTGGAGATGGTGATCCCGGAGGACAAGGTCGGGTCGGTCGTGGGTAAGGGTTTCACGATGGCGAGGAAGATGGAGAGCGAGTGCGGCGTGCTGCTGGATATCGAGAACAAGTCGAACGTGATCCGCATCACGAGTGTTCCGGCCAATATCCAGAAGGCCAAGGAAGCCATCGAGAGCATCACGCTGGCCACGACCTTTGCCATCGGGTTACACCCGGATACGATCAAGGTGCTGATGAGCCAGAAGGCCAAGAACCTGCAGGAGCTGGAGCAGAAGCTCGGCCTGAAGCTGGACATCGACAAGACGGACGGCACGCTGTCCACGCAGGCGGCGCCCGCCAAGGCCAAGCAGCTGCAGAAGGCCATCAGGGAGCTGGAAGAAGGCAAGGTGGAGATCCAACTGCCCGCGGAGATCGTGCCAAAGCTCATTGGTAAGAAGGGCGAGACGATCAACCAGCTCATGGAGGACACGGGCTGTCTCGTGGATATCGACAAGGTCACGAACGCCGTCAAGCTCATCGGCACGAAGGAAAGCGTCGGTATGGCCAAGAAGTTTGTGTACGAGCTGATCGAGGACCAGTCGCAGCGCGAGCGCGAGTTCTCGGCCCACGACCGCGAGTACTTCGGCAGTGAGGACTACGGGACGTTTAAGTTCCACTTCTTCGCTGAGTTTCTCATGGGCAACAAGGGCCAGCAGCTTAAGCTGCTGCGTACGGACGCGTCGGACGCCAAGATCAAGGTGTTCAAGGAAGACCAGAAGATCCACGTGATCGGCAACAAGACCCAGCTCAAGGCCATGGAGGAGGCTCTGCGTGAGCGTCTGCGCGAGTTCGAGAGCCACCATTGGCTGTTTGAAGTGCCGGACAACTACCTGCTGAGTCTGATAATCGGCAAGAAGGGCGCCAAGATCAAGCAGGTCGAAGAGGAGTGCAAGGTCAAGATCGAGATCCAGGGAGACCACGTGTGTGTGCTGGGCGAGTCGCCCGCGGGCATCGAACAGGCCAAGAGCAAGATCATGGAGGTCGTGGACCAGAACAACCGCTCGGTGTACGTGACGTCGCAGCACTTGATCAGCGTGCTGTTCAACAACAAGCGCGCCAAGCTGAACGAGATCGAAAAGTCCAGCGGCTGCAAGCTCAACGTGCCTGCCGGTGCATCGGGCTTCTCGCAGGGCGGAGGCAACGGCGTCAAGACCTCGGCGACCGAGAAGGTCAAGATCACGCTCACGGGTACGCTCGAGGCCATCACGGAGGCCAAGCAGCAGCTGGAGACGCTCGACGAGAGCCACCACGTGCGCTATCTGCCGCTGGACGACGACGAAGTGCCCACTGTGATCGGAAAGAAGGGCGAGACGATCTCGCTGCTGGAGAAGAAGAGCGGCGCGCGGCTTCGAGTGCTGCGTGAGGACAACTCGGGTGACAAGCCGACTGCCGGTGCTGCGTCGGCGCCGGCGGAGCTCGAGATGCTGGGCACGCAGGAGCAGCTCGCGATCGTCCAGAAGGAGATCGACGAACTGCTGCAGACCAAGAACCGTGAGATCCTGCAGCTGGATCCGTTCGCGACGGGTTGTCTGATCGGCAAGAAGGGCGAGCGCATCAAGACGATGCGCCTGGCCCACCCAGAGGCGAGTCTCGACGCGTTCCCGAACCGTGGCCAGGTCCGTATCAAGGCCAACAACCCAGAGGCGCTCAAGACCTGCATGGACCACGTGCTGCAGGTCCTCCGTGACACGCTCGTCGTTGAATCCGTCAAGGTCGCGTCGCCAGAGGCCGGTGCTCGCGCGAGCTCCGCCAACTTTAACACGATCTTGGAGAAGAACCCAGCCGTCGCCATGCGCCTGCAGGAGCTCGAGGCTGAGGGCGGTGAAAACACCAAGGTCACGATCCAGGAAGACGGCAAGCTGGCTAAGATCCGCGGTCCAGCGATGGGCATCGGTGTTCTCAAGAGCTTCCTGGAGATGCTCGTGGCCATGGCTGACGACGCGCACTTTGTGGAGACCATCAAGCTGCCGACGTTTGCGTTCGGCTCTGTGCTGCTCGCGAAGCCGACTGCCGGTGCCAGCGAGACGACCAAGCTCAACGACAACGTGCTGCGTATCTGCAAGCTGACGGGTTGCGAGATCCGCGTGAAGAAGCAACAAAGCGCTGGCTCGGAGCACGGCATCGTGGTGATCGAAGGTGCGAACCCGTCCAAGGTGTACGACGCCAAGGACCAAGTGCAGAAGGTGATCCAGTTCTACCACAGCGACAACATCCAAACGCTCGAGAACCTTCCACAGAGCGCTGTGCCGCGTCTGTACGAGCTGCTGCCGACGCTGTCGGCCAAGTTCAAGGTCGTGTTCTCGTTGCCGACCAAGACGACGCTCAAGGTCTTCACGGACAGCAAGAACGCGACCAAGGAGGTGGTCGCGCTGCTGCGCAAGGAGCTCGAGGCGTGGAAGAAGCAGCACATTGAGCTGCCCATCCAAGCGTGGGTCGTGCCGGTGCTCGTGGGCAAGAACGGCGAGAACATCAAGAAGCTGGCGGCTGACAGCAACAACGCCAAGCTGGATCTCAGTCCGCCAAGCGCGAGCGCCCCATCCAAGGGTCAGCCGAACGACCGCGTGCTCACAGTGAGTGCACGCGACGACGCGACGGTCAAGCTGGCCATCGCCAACGTCAAGGCGTTCATGCAGCTGCATCAGAACCGCACGTCGACGCTTGACGTGCAGAAGTCCAAGCTGGATCTCGTGCTCACGGCCAAGAAGGAGGCGCCCGCGGGCGTGCAGTTCCACGTCGTCCACACGACGGGCAAGGAAGGCATCGTGCAGGTCGTGCTCTACGGTGGCGAGCACGAGGCGCGCGAGGCCGTGATTGAGAAGATGGAGCATCTCGTGGCCACAAACGTGCTGGAGACGATCTCGCTGCCGCCACAGGCCACGGGCTCGATCGTCGGCGCGCTAATCGGCAAGAGCGGCGCCAACATCCGCGCACTGCAGAAGGAGTTCCCTGAGGTGTTGATTGACATCAAGCGCGAGGATAACTCGATCAGCCTCAAGGGTCCTAAGGACGCCGTGGCGTCGGTCAAGAACGTGATGGAGGACAAGGTGAACGAGCTGCTGCGTCAGCAGGAGGCGTACGAGGAGCGCAACCGCCAGTACGACGAAGAGCGTCGTCAGCAGCGTCGTGGCGCTGGTGGCGCTGCGCCTGGAGCTGCTGGAGCGGCGGACAGCAGCAAGCCAGCGGAGCCGAAGGAAGAGGACGAGGACACAGCGTCCCAGGACGGAGCCACTGGCCCCAAGCCGTTCCAGCCGCGCGCGCCAGTGGGCGGCTCGGGCATCGTGGACGAGTCCAAGCTCACCAAGAACCAGCGCCGCCGCCTGCGCAAGCGTGCGGAGAACGAGAAGAAGAGCGACGTGCTGTCGATGATCATCGGCGACGGCAAGCCGAGTGCGAGCCAGAACAACAAGGACGACGGCAGCGGCTACTACCACTCGACGAGCGGCTACTCGCTGCGACTGTAAGCTCGCCTAGTCGTGGCGGACGGAGGCGCGAGGCTGCGATCGAAGTGGCTATGCTCCTGCCGACGCGAAGGTCAAAGCAGTGGGATGTGAGCTGGTTTGAAGGGCTGATATTTTTGTGTTTTAGCAAGCAAAATGGACAAATTTCTCCAGATCTGGTATGCTGGTCAATTGATGCTGACTGTGTGTGGTATCTGATATCAAGGGTCTCACTTACGACCTACTTGAACGGCGTCTTGCCCTTCTGCAGTCGTGCCAGCGTCGCTGCTGCTGCCGCAGTTGAAGTCGCATGTGCAAGACCACTAGCAGCACTCGCAGCACGAGCTGACGCGGCTGAGGCTCCTCTTCCTCCGCTGACTGTTGATGCTGTTGCTGACGCTGACGTCGTGTGGCCTGCCATGGCCTTCTTGAGATTGCTGGACGCTGTCTCCCTGCGCAGCTTGACCATGGGCGTGGCCTTGGTCGTCGCCACTTGCTGCGGCGCCAGCGTCGTCACCGTCGCGTTCGACGCTCCGACCATCGTCGCCGTCGTCGCTCGTCGCGTCGCCGTCTTGGATCCGTTGCGATGGCCCTGCACGCGGCTCTTGACCGTAGCTCGCGACTTGCTGTGCTTGGCTTTCGACGGCGCCGGTGGAGGCAGCGAGCCACTCGCGCCAGTCTCCACAGCCACCAGTTCATGCGGACGGATCACGACGTCCGTGAGGTCGTCGGCGTTCACCACTGTACTCGTCGTCGGATGTCTTGGGCTAGCAGCTCGACTCGCTCGGCTCTCGTCCTGCGGGTATCCGTCGGTGCTGCTGTACAGCGACGCGTGTGGTGAGACCGCCGTGGCGACGGGCGTGGGCTGGTAGAACGACGTCGTGAACTTGGCTAGGTCTCCGTACCGGCGCTTCATGCCTTCGTACTCCTTTTCCCACCGCTTAGGGTGGGTTTCGTCTCCGTGAGCTCGCTTCTCCAGCAGCTCAGAAGATGAAAACGCCAGTGTCTGACCCACGCCGCTCTTCCCCGAGACGCCGCTCGCGTCTGCTTGTGATTGCTGTGTGAATCGATTGATGAACCCTTCGACAGACCGGTCAGTTGAGCCGTGGCTCCCCGTACTAGAGGCAACAGTTGACCCGACGGCGTTGCGAAGGTGGAACATCCACCGCGTGGCCTGGGCACAGCGATTGTCCAGTTGCGGCTGCTGAGTTGCTGAAGACGTCGCTGAAGAGGCTGAAGAGACAGCACCAGGCAACGCCGCGACACCCAGGAACTTGGCGTTGGCTTTGATCGTGTCCTGCAGCAGCACCGTGAGCTTGGAGCTGTGGTACCGTACGAACGAGGACGACGCGGACGCTGACGATGAGCCTCCGCTGTCAGCCGCTACGACTCGTACGTCCGCCAGCGTCGTCAGCAAAGCCTGCACGCCGTTCTCCATCGCCACGTGGGCCTTGACCTTGCTGCGGTCCTCCCAGTCAGCGGCTGTCGTCGCCTCCCCCGTCTCCGCTGGTCCCGTCGCGAGCTCCACGACCTGGAGCTTCGATTTCGTCGCTGTGGACCCCGTGAGCAGCAAGTTCTCGTGGGCCACACACACAGTGATGACCTTATGGGTCAGGAACTTGTCCAGAAGCCCCAGTTCGTGAGCCAGCTCCAGGTTCTCACAGCCGCCTCGCAGCACCAGCAGCGCCTCCTCTGCGTTCTGCACCTCCAGCACCACGATCGTGCTCATGGACTGGGCCGTGGCAGGCGTGGCATTAGCAGCGCCGCCGTGTGGATCGAGGCCAAGCAGATCGTAAATGGCTTCGTTGTACACGCCCAGGAAGCTGATCGTGAGCTTGACGCGGTGGAAATGCGCGCCGTTGGCGTGGAGCAACTCAAATAGCTGCGTAAGTACGAGCTCCGGCACGCCCATCGTGTCTGATGCAGTAGAGCCGTCAATTTTCAGTGGCAGCAGGCCGTCAAAGGTCGTGAAGCAGGCGTTGAAGCCGTCCAGCACGCTCTGCAGCACGGGGATCACGCTCTCGTAGTTGTTCCAGCAGCCAGCGCCTCGCGCGCGGTCCGAAAACACAGCGTCGCATTTCACCGTCAAAGTATCGCGGTCCGTCTCTCGGAGGAGGAGCTCGCCCGTGCCGTAGTTGGCTCTTAGCGTGCGCTGCTGTTTGATAACGGAGGCCGCGCTCTCATTAGCGGAGACCGTGGACGACAGAAGATCCGCCATCGCGAGGATCGAGTCCGCCGTGGACACACTAGGTGTGGCTGTGGCTGTAGCCGCTGGCGCGTTGCGGATCTGACAAACGAGCAGCGCATTACGTCGTGCTCGCCACAGTTGCTCATGGAGATGGCGTCTCGTGAGCTCCGCGTTCACGAGCGCAACTTTCAAAGGCTGGTGTTCAATGTGAACCGTCTCAGCATAGCGTCTCGACCTGGCTACTAGGCTCAAGACAGGCGCCTGCAGGTTCTTCAGGAAGGTCTTGAAGTCGACTTGGATCGTCACCAGTGGAGCCCGAACCGTGGCCAGTGTGGACTTGATGGTCTTGATGAGCACGACTGAATCGCGTGCGATGTGGTGGACCTTGCGTCTGTAGATCGCATGGCGCTGGATCATCGCGTTTTGCGCCTGCAGGTGGTCGCGCGCATTCGTGCCGTACGCCTGGAAGGCCTTGGACTCGGCGGCCTTCGCAGCGACTGCTCCCTTCAAGTGATTCACTTGGTGCTGCAGCAGATCCCTTTCGTCACGCAGTGTCTCGAGTTCCTTCTGCAGATGCTCGTGCTTGTTACGAAGCTCTTTCATCTTGTCCAGCATCGCGCGGTTCTCCCTTTCGCAGTGCTCCGTTTGGGCCTGAGCCTCGCTCCATTTGTCCATCAGCGCCTTGAAATGAGAGCCACGCTTGCCGATTTCATTGTTGAGATGCGCAACTTCGTCCCGAAGAAGCTGCGATTCCTGCACAAGCACCGTGTGCTGCTGTAGCATATCCTTGCATCGTTCCTCCGAGCGGCCCAATGCGAAGCGGACGTCAGCCTCACTGGCTCGTAGAGCCTTGAGTTCGTCGTGCTGCATAGAGATACACGCGTTGAGTTCCATGACCTCCATCGCGCGGTGGTGGGACTCGGCCTGGGCTTTGTCCTTCGCCTTCTTGGCTTCCTGCAGCTCACGCCACCAGAACTCAGCATTACCGTCGCGAGGACTGGCCGCCCCTCCATCCTCCTCTTCGGGGAAATGGTCTGGCCTTGTAGCGGCGTCCCAATCTCCAGACGCACGACGACGCGTCTGCTGCTCCTTGGACGTCTTCAGATCCAGCACTTCGCGTTGGAGCTGCTCGATCTCCAGCATCAGCGACTGGTTCTTCTTCTCGACGTCGCTGCGCTTGGATCGTTCGTCCTGAACCTGCGCCGTCATCTCCACGAGCAGGCGCCCCAGCGAGTCAGACGACGACGCCAGCGCCGCAGTCGTCGACGCCGACCGCATCATGGCCTGCGCGTCCGCTGTGAGCGACGGCCGACGCACCTGGCTGGTACTTGACTTGGTATCACTATCATGCAGCTCATCATCGTTGCTGCTGTGTTTGGTCGGCCACGCCGCACGCTGTCCGTCTTCCTTGCGAGGGCTGTCCATGAGCAGCAGCACAGGCGCCTTCGTGGAGCCACGCGAGCCGTCATAGATCATGCGATTCGCCATGGTGGTGGCGTCGAGTGAAGCCTCGCTCTTGCGTTGAAGAAGTTGGCGGTTGGATAGCGAGTCGTGTTTTTAGCCGACGCCATTTTTCATTTATAGCCCACTCAGCCTCTGTTGAGGCCACGGCTGAGACTGACTCGTACTCTAACCAGTCACACCTGACGAGGTGCAGCAGTGACCTAAGAATGAGCACTTGGTCCTCGTCTTCATCAAGTGCCAGCTCACGAGCATCTTCCAAAGGCGATGGCAGCGACACGCTCAAGCTCGGCGTTAAGGGCCGGCTGAGGAACCAAGAGATGGAACAACTCAAGCAAAAGGTACGCTAGGAGCCTCGCACTAGCTGTATCTTGCTTAAGACCTGACGAAGAGTGGGTTGATGATTGTAGCTCGCTCAGGCGGTGGCGTACGACCACGTCCCAGAGACAAAGCTCGCAGAACGCCACGCCAAGCCGACGTCCAAGCCCATGACGCGAGTGTATCGCAAACTCGAGCCGGAAGCCGCGAGTCACCACCAGAAAAACAACTTCCGACCGAGTATCAAGCCGCAGGCAACCATCGAGTACGAGAAGAAGTTCATGGAAGGCTCATACGACTCGATGCGGATGCGTCCGGCTCCGAAAGGCATCACAGCAGGCGCGAAGACGATCCTACAGGACGAATACGTCACGAGGCCTCGTGAGATCAGCGTGATTCCTAGGAACAAACTGACTGAGACGACGCAGGAGCCGCACACGACAGCAGATCACACGAAGACGGGCAAACGCCTGGGACCAGCAGCGATTCCGCAAGTCTTCATTCTGTAGGAGATCCACACAGAAGCCAAACCGACATGAAATTGGGTTCCCTTTTTATGTGCAATCCGACAACGGAGGTTAGTCTGGCTTTAGACTCGTGGAGTCTGGTCTGTTCATGGCGCCGTCGGTGGCGGCACGTACTTTAACCGGGTCATGGTGCCGCCCCAGCGCGCGTGGAGTCCTTGCTCTTGGTTCTGGGCGCGCACCATTTCCTTCAGCTCCTTCTTGCGCTCTTTCTTACGGCGGCTCTCACGCTGGCGCTTGGTTAGACCGTCGGCGTCCACCTTCTCTCCGTCGTCCCCACCGGCCGCCGCAGCCGCCGCGGCTCGGCGCTTCTTGGCCGCCAGCTCCGCGGCACCCACCACCTGCCATCCGTCCTCACTCTCCTGTCCGTCGTCGTCCTCAGAGCTGGAGTCTGCGTCGTTTCCAGCGGCTTCAGCTTCCTCATCGGCTTCACTCCGACCCGAGTCCACGGTTAGACACGGCTCTAACCCCGACTCGGCCCCTGTTGGTGAGCGTTTAGTTACGCGCTGCGGGCGTTTCTCAGCTTCACTCGCCGCTGCAGCAGCGTCCTTGATGCGAGCGTGGGGCACGTGGTACTCCACAGCGCCGTCGTCGTACTTGATGTGGTATTCGTTGCCTCGACGGACCTAGCCAACAACAAACCCCGTGTTAGACTTTGGACCGTCTAAACCGCTCACAAGGTCTAAACGCACCTCCATGATAGTCCCCTGGAACCAATCGCGACCGTCCTCGAACCGCGCCACCACACGTTGGTCCGCTTGGAACCGGACTAACCCAGGCAAAGGCGTCGGAACAGAAACGCCACCGAGTGCTTTAGGCTTAAAGCGGCGCTTGGCTAAAATCTGCTTGGCGGTTAGTCCGGCGTCCTCGTCGTCGCAGTCTTCGTCGCTGTCACTCGCAGGGGCGCTAGACGCCGCAGACTCCACTGCAGTTGGCTTAAGAGGCTGCTTCTCTTCTTCCTGAGGTTCCGACTCCGTCTTTTTCTTCTTGGTTTTCTTCTTTTTCGATCTCTTTTTGTCGGTTGCGGCTGTGGTTGTTGCGAGTTTCGCGCTCGCTGGCGCCTGCAGCCAGCGCCACGCAATGGCAGAGCAAATGAGAAGCACAATAGCCGCCAGGAACCGCGTCACAGTGGAGAACTCGGCCATGGTCGTCACGCGCAGTGAAGCTGGTGCTTCAACGTGGACGTCGCCCTGCTGTCGATGTGATCTTCTCGATTCCTTGTGTTGTCGGCCACATCATCAGGATGGGCACGGTTGTAAAACTAAAACAAGGGACGTTAGGGACTTCCACGAGGGACCATTAAAAATGCTTCTCATTGGTCCAAAATGCGGCGTGGGGTCTGAGTCCATTTTTGGATCTGAATCTGAGTCGCAAGCCAAAATTTTCTGTTCTTCGACCTGCTGAACAAAAACACCTGGATCTCAAATTCATGTTGGATTTCTTTTGTTCCGACGTGTGGACGTGGACAACCCACCGCGGATTGCACACTTTAGTTAATAGACTCTCTTCTTCATTTCCCGCTGAAGCCGCCAAGTCAGCGCGTGCAGATGCAGTGGTCTAACCCCCATGTAACCCACCTCGTTAGACTCCTTCTTTCATGCATGGAGTCGCGTATGAACTGTAGCCAGCGGATCGTCACAGACGACAATTCACCTTCATGGCCGCTGGCACTGCAGCTCCCATCTTCACACTCGCCTCCCCATCTGGCGCGAGTCAGATTCGTGGGTGTGGCAGAGCCGGAGCGCGTGAGTGATCTCTTGTGCGGCATTTATCAACAAGCCGACCCCCTAAAAAGGCTCTGTGTCAATTGTTGAAGAGAGTCTAATGCATTATCAGGTCGGAGGGGTCTCTCCGTGGCCAGTGTGCTTGATTTAGTGAGCTGCGCATTCACTTGGTGCTGAGAAATCCACACCAACACGGTGTCAACAACAGCTAGTTTTCCCATGTGGACTGCTTGCTGTCTGCGATTAGTGAGTGGTCTAAAGTTAGCCGCTTTTCAGTGGAGTGTCCTCGGCATCGCTCATGTGGACTCTTTTCGCATGAAGTGAAGCGGACTGTACGATCCCCGGACTGGACTGGTTACGTTTGGTTGGTGGCGGCCAAAGATCGTACCAGACGCGATCTTTTTGTTCCAATCATGCACCGCCCGTATCTTTAGGCCGAAAGAGACCGTTCGCCCCGCAGTCACGCGACGACTGCATAATCTTTTGTCCCAAAGGTCGGCACAGACGAGAACTCCTCCGAGAGAATTGAACCGAGAGGAGGGAGGATGATCAGCATCAACATCTTGTAGAACATGTGAAACGATCACAGGATACCTTTCTGTCAGCCGAATTTTCAGCAGCCTCTGAAAAGATAGGCCACTTTAGACTTTAGACTGCATGCTGAGCCGCCGAGTGAAACCGGATCTCCATGTTGAACTGCTGTGCTGCCTCACCCATGAAAACTCGTCCATGAAAACTCCTCGTGGCTGATCCGGTCGTTTTTGCAGTGCAAGACGTAGCTGAATGATAGAGAGCAAGTGAATTAGGGAATGCGCTGGCGCTGACTGACGCTGGCTGACTGCGGACGAAGAAACGAACATCCAATGGAGAACGAAGTGAAGTGCGAACTGGGCTTTGGCGATCAGCGCCACGAGTCTGAGTCGATGGTGCAGAGACTGGAGATCGTAGGCGAGACTGTGGAACGGATGTCGATGGATGTGGAACCCACATCTCCCATCGCCATCTCTTCGGCACAAAGATCCAAGTCAAGAAGACGTTCTTCCCTTTCTCAGATGATCGTGTTCCAGATTTCCGCTCTGGACTGATGTCGCGACTGAATTTGCTTCGTTTGCTGCCGGTTTGCCAGTTTGCTCCATCACAAAACTTGGAACAAACTGGACCAATCAGCGTTTGACAATGAGGACAAATCCACCTCTGATTGGCCAAACAGATGGGTGTCGTTTCTCCTGCCAGTGGAATCCTGTGCTCTCAGACAGTGGGATGCTAAGTAACCAGCCAACATCGCATAAACAGGGCAGTGCCTCTTCTTCCTCAGCCTCTGCGTGCTAGAGTCCGTCCATGAGGCAAACAAATCTTGGGATTCTTTGGTTTGGGGAGGCACGAAAATCACGAGAGAAAACCCAAGAGGTTGATGCGAGAGGAGCGTCGAAAGGGAGGGGCGATCTGATCCTGGCTGGCTCGTGTGGCTGTGGAGAAAGCAGAGATCACTAATCGTTTGGGGGGATTTTGTGGGTGAGCACAGACTGCGATCACAATCCGTCCAGGGTTGGAGGTTTGGCTCGGTTTGGTTCGGGTGCATGCAAACACACCTTTCACAGATTGGATCCGTGGCGCCACATCATCCAGCCTACCGAACAGTACACGAGTCAATCTTCATCCTTGGTGAGCAAATCCCAAGGGCAGCCATCGTGGTTTCCATCTGCAAGGTGTGTGTGCTGCTGCACTGAGAAAGAGAACAAGTAAACCAAAAAAGCGAAAAAAAAGAAAACTGCGCCGCGCGAAGAAACCCAACGAGTCGCAGGTTCTATAAATCCCAACGCCAGGTCTCCTCCCTCGCCCATTTACGTAGACGTGAGTAGCGTGCAGTGGTTCCAGGATTTGCTCCAGTTCGACTCCGCCGGACAGAACCAAGTCCAAAAGCAAGCGACGCGAGAACAGTTCTGCGAGAGAATCGATATCTGGGTCAAATCCTCCAAGAGAACCGAAATCTGGGTTTGAGAGAACCGAATATTGGCATGTTCAGCGACATCGAGCGCTCGCCTTCCTGGCACTCGCCTGCGCTGACAGCGCTGCCGCAGCCTCCGCACCACGCCGCTGAATTCCAGAACCCACATCCGCATCCGCATCCTAGCCAGCAACCGCAGCAGCAGCCGCAGTACACGCCCTCATCGTCCAGTGCTCGTCCGCCTGTCCAGTCCGGTTGGTTTCCCCTACAAGACGCGACGCAAGCCGATCCGTCCATGAGCCGAAGCCACGACATGTACTCCGACTCGATGCTGCCGCCGCCAGCCTCCCGACAGCCTCTTCAGCAGCATCTTCAGCACCAGCCTCAGCATCCTCAGCAGCCTCAGCAGCAGTGGTCAGCGGCTGACGCGTCCCCGTACCTCCATGTGGACGCCCGTCAGCCGGGACATCCGCACCAAGGTGGACACCATCACCACCACCGCCCTCCCGTCGAGACAGGCGGCTACTCGACCATGTACAGCCAAGGCGGCTACCACACGCCCGTGCAGGAGATGAGTGGTCCCCCAGGGGGATTCGGCTGGCAAGACGCGCGTCCCATGGCGCCGCCCTCCATCCACACGACAGGACTCGACCACCTGCGGGGCATGCCCATGCCCGGGTCCTTCGACGACAACTACCGCGTCCACCAGGCCGCCCAGGGCATGCACGCCATGATGGGCATGTCGACGGTCGCGAGCCGCTACCCGAGCATGGGCGGCTATGGCACGCCCCCACGGAAGAAGAACCACAAGGAGATCTCGATCGGCCGCTGGACGTCCGATGAACACCGCGTCTTTCTCAAGGGACTGGAGATGTACCAAGGCCCCGCGTGGGGCGAGATCGCGCGCATGATCGGCACGCGCACGTCCACGCAAGTGCGGACCCACGCGCAGAAGTTCTTCACGAAGCTCGCGCGGTCTAACCAGATGATGCCGCACTTTGAAAGCCAGATCCAGAAAGAGCGAGCTCGACTGCTCTCGCAAGGCGCCGTGATCTCGGCCCACTCGAGCGTCACGCCGACCTCCACGACTGCCCACAGCTTCACCTTCAACACGATGTCTCCTCCACGGAAGCGCGAGTACCCAGGGCCGCGTATCTCCACTGGCAGCTACGACGACCACTCGCACGCCTTCCGTCCTCCAATGGCGACCACGTCGTCTCCGTACTTGGGCCCAGAGCAGTCCCCGGCCTTTGAGATGTACAAGCCACGACTCGACATGACGCCGCCTGAGCTCGCAGGCATCCGCAAGCACCGGCTGAGCAGCGGTGAGTACGGCAGCATGGTCAGCGAGCAGCCAGTGACGCCGTACGGAGACCACACGCCCGGGATGATGAGCTATCCGCATCCAGACTCGTACAGAGACCAAATGAGCTACTCGGGCGTCAGTGGAGGCGAGTGGAACGATGTGGCGAGCCGTCAGTGGCCTGGGGCACCGCCAGTGGACATGGGAGGACCCCCAGCCGAGCTGACGCAGCCAGGGTCGTCCCACGACCCGGACTCGCTGCCGTCCGTGAATCGGCTGCTGTATCGAGGAACTACGTCTGCGTAAGAGATCGAGCAAGCCTAGCTACTCGTGTGAGTGTGGATGTGAGCGTGCCAGTGTCCGTGGAGCGCGTGGAGTCGAGGTCGAGCGAGGACAAGATTCACGTGCGCCAACGATGTGCCCAAGTTTGAAGAGAGACAGCGAAATGTTCTATGTAAGTACATAGCTCATAATTTTAGTAATTTAGCAGAAGTCAACACAATAATCAACTGAATTAACAGCAAGTTGCAAGTGATGTGGTCCACTTTGGTAATCGACGTGGCAACAACATGTCAATCGGAAACGTGCGGGCAAATGGCGAAGAGCTCCTCGCTGCGGCGCCGCGCGCAGGCGCAAGCGCGTACCAACGCCTCTGCGTCCTCTAACACTGCTTCAGCGTCTTCTTCTTCTGCCCCTGAGCGTCAGCGCCATGCCGTCGTGATGGTGCTGGGCGACGTGGGCCGCAGTCCGCGCATGCAGTACCACGCGCTTTCCCTCGCGCGGATGGACCCGACGCTGCGCGTGAGTCTGCTGGGCTACGAAGGCGAGCGCTGCGTGCCCGACATCTACGAGACACCCAACATCGACTTCCTCACCTTCCAGCCGCGTATGCAGCGTCTGCCGCGCAAGCTCTTCGTGCTGCTGGCGCCGATCAAAGTGCTCGTGCAGTTGCTGCAGTTGTTCTGGATCTTGCTGTTCACGGCCGGCAGCATCGATCTCGTGCTGCTGCAGAACCCACCGACGTAAGATCACTTCTCTGATTGATGTTGTGGTTGTAGCATCAATGCTGACGCGACTGTGTGTACTGTATGTAGCATTCCGACTTTCGTGGTCGTGTGGATCTGCTGCCGGCTCAAGGGAGCCAAGTTCGTCATCGACTGGCACAACCTCGGCTACTCAATCCTCGCCATGTCGTTAGGCGACAAGCATCCGCTTGTGAAGGTACGCTAGTGTACCGAGTAATCTGTACTGCTCTTGTTGTTCACTAACACGATGTGATGCTGTAGCTGGCGACGTGGATCGAGCGCGTGTTCGGTCGCAAGGCCGACTACAACCTGTGCGTGACCAAGGTGATGAAGGATTGGCTGATGGACACGTGGCAGATCAAGGCCACGGTCGTCCACGATAAGCCGCCCATGTTCTTCAAGCCAACGTCCATCGATGTCCAGCACGAACTGTTCCAGCGCGTCGGCGACCAGCTCAGCCACTGCAACGATGTACGTGCTCTCATAAATCAGGAGGCTACCAGTCAGATCCTAACACGTACTATGTGTTTTTGTATGATAGCTTGTCGAGTGGAGTGGTAAGCAAGACGAGACGCTGCTCACGCGACTGGATCCCAAGACCCGCAAGGCCGAGCTACGACCGGACCGTCCAGCCATCATCATCAGCTCTACTAGCTGGACGGCTGATGAAGACTTCGGCATTCTGCTGAACGCACTCGTGGACCTTAACGACCGCACCAGTGAGCTGTCGGTTGACGAGTTCCCTAATCTACTGGTGATCGTGACGGGCAAGGGGCCTCAGAAGGAGATGTACTTGCAGCGCATTCAGAAGCTCTCGCTCAAGCGGATCCGCATCGCGACCATGTGGCTCGAGGCCAGCGACTACCCTCTAGTGCTGGGCAGTGCAGATCTTGGAGTGTGTCTCCACACGTCGTCGTCAGGCCTGGATCTGCCCATGAAGGTGCTGGACATGTTCGGATGTGGGGTTCCGGTGTGTGCCGTGGGTTTCAAGTGCCTGAGCGAGCTCGTGCACCACGGCCGGTACGTCTATCTATCAGTGTCTGGCTGCTGAGGGCTCTTGAGTTGACAGTGAGATCTTTGTGTGTGTGTCCAGGAACGGCCAGGTCTTCGACTCGTCAAGTCAGTTGGCCGACCAGCTCCGTGGGTTACTCCACGGTTACCCTCGAGCCACGCCGCTGTTGACCAAGATGCGAGCCACGCTTGAGCACGTTGAGGTACGACTGTCTTGCCTTGCGATGCTACTGTATCTCCAAGTCGTGGGAAGCTCACAGTGGACTCTTGTTGCGTAGCACTGGCCGGAGAACTGGGACCGTAATGCTGCTCCTGTCTTCCGCAAGGCACTAGCGTACTGATTTAGTGTAACGAGTGAGTGTACCCACTGAACCTCACATTCAATAAACCTCCTGGCATGAGGTGCTAAACATTGCTCCGATTAATAGCCCCTCACATTCCCACACATTCCATCAAAAAGCAAGGGAATACCATCTCATCATGGCGGAAACCACGACGACGGCGCCCGTGACGGCGTTTTCCCTGGGCATCTCGTCGGAGCAGAAGCTCGCGATGCCGCTCGGTACGAAGTGCTATTCTCCAGCTATCCTGCGATGTCTCTGAAGTTGCTGAGTGGGACCGTGGTGCTGCACAACAGACGCGTTGATCCAGGAAGCCAAGAAGGAAAAGAAGGCGGCGGCCGCCAAGACCAACAAGAAGCCAGCGAATGCGAATGCAGGCAAGAAGACCAAGACCAAGGTGAAGAAGGGCACGGCCGGCACGCCCGCCGTGGACACGAGACGGAGAAAGCAGAACGTGAAGAAGACCGTGTCTGTGCCCGTTTCCAAGAAGGAGGTGAGCTTGACGACTGAGGAGCTCTGTTGCTTTACTGGGGACTGTAGACTGATTGATGCGTTTGCTGTGTGTAGCGAGCCAAGGCGACGCAGCAGGCGTCGTCTGCCAAGCGCCAGGCCGTCGTGAACAAGCGCCGCGCGGGGCTCGTGGTGCCGCCGCCGACCAAGAAGACGGCGCCGACGGTCAACGTGCATCTGCGTAGACGGCAAACGTCGGCGCTGCTGGCGGCGCAGAAGATCAAGGGTAACGCGAAGAAGACGGCGCGTCAGTCGCAGCAGCAGCAGCAGCCGAAGAAGAAGAGCGGAGGGCTGGACGTGTCCAACATTGAGCGCCATTTCCGCACGCACCCGACTAAGTTCGACCTGCCGAAGGGCACGAACCTGCGCATCACGATCAAGTACGTTGGATCTGCTGTGTGTGAATGGTCTGCTAGTACAGTGGCCCTAATTAACTGTGTGTGGTTGTTTGCAGCCTGAACAACGTGAAGCCAGTCGTCGGTGCCAAGAAGTGAGCGGCAATGGCTTCAGTGTTTCGACTTGAGCAACATCGCCATCAAGAGTGGCTCAGTCCACGCTTAGCGTACGACACGACGTCGCCCATTGGCTTCAATATAACCATTCTGCGGGTATCGCTGGCAACAAAGCTCTTGCCCCAGACTAGTTCTTTCCACTCATTCATTTGTTAGGATTGCGGGGCGACATGGTCAACGCAATCAAACGATGCCGTGAAAGGTTCATCAGGCGGCCGAGCGTATCAGAACGCGGCATTGATGATGTGGTATTGATCTCTAGGACGATTCCGTCTCACGATGACGCATGTAGGGACTCTAACTCGCTGAAAGAAACGAGGAACAAACAAAAACGGAAGCTGCTCAAATGGCTCTCCACACTGAAGAACGGACGCGCCTACTTGAAGGCTTTGCGGAGGTGGGTGCTGGCGACGATTAGCGCGGTCAAACCGCCCATAAACGACTGAAGCGCGTGAGTGTCCTGGATGGGAGTGGCGCTGAAGAGTTCGTGGAACAGCACGACGGACGCTGCGACGAACACAAAGGCGCACATTGCGCACATTGCCATCGTCGAAGACTGGGAGCTGACCTTCCACCCTGTTCATGACGTAACGCTCAGCTGCATATCTAAGAATATCCGCAACTGAATGGCACTCACCTGGGCGACCGATGATGCGATCACTCGACAATTTGGTGAGATCCTGGGAATAACCCACGCCGACCACGAACCACGGCGCGGACTGAACGAGGAGACTCCAGCGCACGGCGTCCAACATCCCTGTGAATGTCAGCAAGTGCATTAGGTTATAGTCGACCCATGTTAGGGACGCGAAGCTGAGACGACTCACCTGTCTTCCGGTACAAGGCGTAAATCCGTGTGACGGTCCCGAAAAAGATCACGAACATGATGACAGCAACGAGGAAAGGAGCCCACGCTACGCCTGGTGGGGTATTGCCTGTGTAATCGGACACGAAGCTGTGTTAGCCAAACGCATGCAGGAGCGCGCTCGTGGATGATCGAACGTAGACGGCTCACTTTCTTCCGTCGCGTTCAGTGACGAGTCGAGGGCGATCACCATCGACTGCACCATCGGCGTTGTCTCATCAACGCTGCCGTCTACAGTGCCCTGTGGAGACGCCGTCTGGAACACCTCCATAATGAGATGGATGTCGGTCGGGAGGCCGCGTTCTTGGTCGATGTAGACGAAGACCTTCTCAGCCGGTGCAAGAGGGTTGAAGTTGCGCAGAGTGGCGGCGGCCGCGGCCACGCTGCCCTCACTCAGAGCCTTGTGTGCGTCGCTATCCTCCTGACTTGGCGAGATACCCTCTGGCGCTTTTGGCGTTCCCCGGCAGCAAGCCTGTCGCCTTTAGGTTCATGGCTAGCTGCTTCAAGGTCAAGTCGCGGGTGTGGTCGGCAAAGGCGTACTCTTGCACATCCTTCATGCCGATGACGATGAAGCAGATGCGCATCTTGACCCTTGAGATGGCGGCGCGAAGGCAATGGAGCGTGAGGCGTCGGCGCGCGTGTGTGGTTTCCCCTTGGTGGCGGATGCAGTTTTGAAGTTGCCCGCCCCAACTCATGGCAGGCAACTTCAACGGGTCTTCCCGCAACGGGTCGACGGACTCTCGAAGTGGGCTTGACCCGCCTCCCTGTCGGTGAGTGGGCAGTGAGTAAACGGGTCAACGGGTTCATCATCATCAGACCCGCTTCTGCTAAATTGTTTCTGCCAATGAAAACTCCCGATTGAAGAAAGGGATTCGCTGATCGTCCGTCTTCACTTCAACTCCCAACGCCATGATGCCACCACCAACGCCGTTGATGCGGACGCTTCGCTGCGCCGTCATGGGCCAGCGAACTGTTGTGACCGTGGACATAGAGGGCGATCAAAACATCCTTCGGCTCAAGGACGCGATCTTGGCCAAGCGGCCACTCGGGGTTCATCCGATGATGTTTTCGTTGCATCTCGCGAAGCGTAGTGACGATCCGCACTGTGGATGGCTCCACACGACCCACGAAGACTACGAGGCGCTGGTCCAAGATGACGAGCAGACCGTCGCCATGTACACGAGCACGCACAGGAAGATGCGCGCGTGCTCCAGAGTCGACGACTACTTCCCGGAGCAGCCCGACGAGCACTCGCAGGCGATCCACGTGCTCGTGCTGATGCCGACCGAAGCGGAATTGGACCGCTTCAGAACGATTTTTGGTTGCGATAACACCGGCAAGGCCGAGGAAACGTCCGAGACGCTGATAATCTTGGAACCGCCGCCACCACAACCAGGTAGAGTACAGACTCCGTGGTATCATAGCGGGCTGTCGTGTTGTTGATCTTGATGGCATTGACTTGTGTGTGGTGTTTAGAGCCGCTGT
>JAADXE010000496.1:0-23395 GCA_023337545.1 Pythium coloratum | reverse complement strand
GATCAAGGAGGAGCGTCGCGAGGAGAGGTCTGTGTCGATGGACAGCATCATCAACCATTGTCAGAGCCTTCTCCCGGGCTTCATCGAGGTCAAAACCCACGACGCACGACGATCGTGGTGTACCAAGTTCATGGATCGCTATGGCCTGACGATCAGGAAGTTCACCCACTCGGGTCGCAAGAAGCACCCAGAGCTCGAGGCACTCAAGGACACGTTTGCGCGCGAGGTGGCGAAGATCCTGATCGACCACTTCATCGACGCCGCCACAGCCACCGTTCGTCCTGTTCAACATGGACCAGACAGCGGTGTACTGCGACTTAGGCGCCACCACCACCGTCGATTTCGTTGGAGTCCCGCGTGTACCAGCCAACGGCGGTGGCAAAGGCAGCTATAGATGCACGGCGGCGTTGTTGATTTGTGCGGATGGTCGGATGATGCCGCCACATTTCGTGTTCAAGGGGGAGCATGGAAAGGAGGTGTACGACGAGATGCACACGTTCTGTGAGCAAGAGACGGCCACATTCTCGGTGCAGTCCAAGGCGTGGTTTAGCGAGAGAGTGATGCTCGAATGGATCGATCAGGTGTGGCAGTACGTCGTGACCGGCCCTTCTGTTCTCATCCTAGACTGCCTCAAGATCCATAAGTGTGGTGGATCATAATATGGTATTGGTCATATCATAGAGCTTGCCTCCCTGCCTTTGCAGGTCACTCGTCGCCTCACACACATAGAACTTTGCCATCGCCCGAACACTGTCGCTGCCTGCCTCACCTCACTGTCATCGTCCACAAGATGAGGGCGAGTGCACAACCCACGCAAGCCCGCAAAGCTGTGGGTCGGATGGCGCACGCTGCGTTTGGTACGAAGCCACTGAAACTGGAACCGTCGAACTGAATGCCTCAGCTCCCACCCAGGGAAGGTAGATCGCCGTTCCGCTCTCAAACTCGCGCGTGCAGCCAATCCCCAGCTGCATCGGAGCAAGCTAGTGGCTGCCGCACACTCCCCCCTCCCGACTCGAGAACCCTGTCAGACGCATGAATACCCAAAGACTAACGCCGCTACCAGATCCAGCCACCACTTTGCGTTTTCCCATTAACGACAATCAAGCGCCATGCCGAGCTGGCGGCGTTTGCGGCGACTACCGCCAGGCACCCCTACAACCGACTCCCGTCGGAGCACCGTGACTGCGTACGACAGCACGCCTTCAATTTGGTGACCTACATGCTTCGCCACGACGGACACCGCGTGTACCCGGCGATGCGCGACATCGTCGCGAACGAGACGGCCACGCTAGTGCGGCTGCACGCGCGCATGGATGAGCTGCGGGCCAGGACACCCAGAGCCCGACGTCGTCGCCGAGGTCAGCGTAATCGCCAGACGGAGAGCGTGAATCAGGATCTTCCATTGCGTCAAGCTCGAGATCATCTAACTCGAGCAAGCCACGATCTCCACGTGCTGCGAATCGAACTACACAACAGTGCTTCAGAAGCTGCAAGACAACAACTCCTCCACCGCCTCGAAATCGAGAGTTACCAGGGTGTCCAGCAACAAGCCCTGCAACAAGCCCGGCAACTTGAGGAGCTACGACAGCAGCACGGCGCCGAGATCGAGCGCGTTGCCCACGAACGTGACGAGTTGGCTGTACGTGTGGAGGAGCTGGTGGTTGTCCAGCAGCAGCAGCAGCAAGCCGCGCCGCAGCACGAAGAGCGCGCTGCAGTGATTGAGCGGATTGTCACTGGAGGTGAGGAATCTGTCGTCACCAACTGTGATGGCACTCGGCACGAGAGATGCGTGTCCGAGTACGTGTTTCGGCTGATGGTGGATCAGCGAGAGGACCTCGCGTCCGAGTGCAATCGCTTAGAAACGAAAGCAGCTAACGCCGATGCCGATCTGATGGTCTACAAGCGCGCGTGGTCGAGAGGGCAGTGGGAAATTACTCAGCTTCGCGAACGGTAGACATGGCAACTTTATCATTCAAATGAAGGTTTCAGTGGTAACGTTATCGACCTTGCGTGAGGACGTCGACAAGGAGTGGTGGCAATGGCCGTAAACCCCTGCACAGAGACGACGAATGCGGCTGTGGAACGGACGGCGTCGATGGCGGCGGGGGTGTCGATGCAGCACCCGAGACGACAGGCGGTAATTAGCCAGTCACCGACGCTCGCTATTACGCACAGCCAGTGGCCGCCGTCTCGCCGTACTGGTCCGCCTTCGACCAGGGGCTCGTCGAGAGCGTGCTCTTCACATAAGGCGTGTCCACGTCCGGACTTACGGGCAGCCTGCTCACGCCCGTCGCGGACTTCCCAGGTGTGCCGGCGCCCTCCATGTTTCACAATCTCTGGACAGCGTCGGTGGACTCATGGGTCTGAACTGAATGCTGGGCAAGATGTCGTCGTCGCCGCTGGGCGACACCATGTCCACGACGCTGTCCTCGGAAGACCCGGCGTCGACCCGCATGATCAAGCGCAAGTGAAACTACGATGACAGCACTCGCGCCAAACACCGCTTCATCGCCCGCACGAAAGACAAGATGGAGCAGGAGAAGCAGATCCAGATCCCCAACATGCAGGCCGAGACACAGACACTCGAGCGCGCGAGTGGTCCTCGCTGCAGCAGCAGTGCGTCGCCAGCGGCGAGGACCTGAACAGCCAGGATACCGCCGTGTTCCTCGAAGGGGAAATGGACACGCTCGTGCACCACTGCAGCCCAGTGAGTCCAGTGAGTCCATTCTCCAGCGAACGCTGCGCTACATTGACGGCTTCTGCCCGGGCGAGGCCTTCCTGTCCCGTGAACCTCGCTGGCTGGAACCAGCAGAGCCGCGAGGAACACAACACCATCAGTTTCCGCATCGGCGAGGAGTTCGAGGACACTCTGACCACGCAAATTTTGGCCACACCATGGTCACGGTGGAGTTGTTCTCGCGCTTCTTCACCTCGTGTCAGACCAAGCTGCTGCAGCTCATCGGTGGAACGTGCGGCCAAGCGCGGAGTGGAAGTTGCCGGCCACGCAGTTCACAAGTATTTGACTTGGAAGCGGCAGCCCTCGCCATCCTGCGCCAGCGCCTCCCAGCCACGCTTTTGCGCACACACTGCTCCTTCTTGTCGACTTCTTCCAGCGAGATGGTCGTTGTGGTTGCACGCCTCCTTGAGCTCGCCACACGTGTTGCAGTACTTCTTCTTGGTCGGGTGCGTGGCCTCGTAGCAGCTCCACAGTACGCCGTCTTGGTCTCACTCTCCGCCGCATCCAGCATCGAGATCGGCCGTCCAATTGACTGGCCAATCGGATCTTCTTGTTCATTATCTACAGGTCGCCGGCGATATCCATGGCGTTGATGTGCGCGTCTTTGCAGTTGATGGCGAGGACCACCACCATGGCAACTTCTACGACTGCTGCCGCTGCAGAGACCTCTTCGAGCGACAGCCACGCGTACGCCGTGCTCGCGGACCAGTACCTGCTGCGCCGCATCGTGTCTTTCCAGCGCGGACTTCCTGGTCTGCTCGTCTTCCTGGAGCGCGAGCACGCCGACCGCCTGTCGACGCCTGGCAAAGCTGATGTCCACGTTGATCTGCAGCTTGTCGTTGATGCTCGAGTCCACGACCATGTACGCCTCGATCTCGGACAGGAACAGGATTAGCATGACCATGGCCATGACCACGGACTCGAGGGTCTCAAGCGATCCGAACGAGATCGGCGAGGCCGTCCTGAAGCAGCAAGTACCTCGCTGGGGTGCGTCCGCGACGAGGACGGCGACCTCGTCGGCGGGACTCAGCAGCACGCTCTGCGTCTTGCTCGTAAGCAACGCCAGGGCCACGGCAGCGCTGGCTTGCACGGGAACAACCAGAAGTCTTGTGTGTTTGACCAAAGCAGCGGTGCACCAAGCCAGAGCTACGGCTGACCCAGTGCTAACGTCGGCAACAAGAGCTCGTCGATGGCGTCGCCGTCGCAGAGTGGAGGCAACGTTATATTTGAATCCTCGCAGAACGTACGCAGGAGAATTGGGCGATGGCGACCAGCCAGATTGGACGAAGCGGCGCGGCTTTGCAGGTCTTGAGGAAAGTGCTTGCGTCGGCGTCGCTCTGGCAGGTCGTCAGTGTGATCGAGCGCTTCTGGTAGAGGATCGTTGTCGCTGGTGCCACCAATCGACAGCTTCAACATCGCGTGAGCTGGCTCGGAGAGGGTCGACAGCACGCCCATGCCCTGAACGACACGCGTAACGAACAGTAGGAATCAGTACTAGTACACGGGTGGGTGGATGACTGGATCTGTCCTACAACTGCAAGAGTTCTGTACCGCTCCTTGAGCTGGACCTGGCAGTGTGCCGTCACAGCGGCGCTAAGTAGAAGCTGGAAGTGGCTCCGATTTCTTCCTAAGCCCACAAGCAGTTTCGTCCATTGGCGATAGAGACCGACACGATTGCTGGACCACGCGAGATCCCAACGTCGCCGATTCTGGCGGTCGGGAAAGGCGCTGAGAGCCTCACGCGCCACCAGTGCGGCAGTCAGTGGGCGGAGCTTTACGTATGAGAACGACGCACACACTGCAGAGCCCGCCTCCCGTGCCCGCGTCCGTCCGACTATTCATGGAGTCGCCATACTGACGGAGACCGTTGAAGCTGAATTCTACCCACCTAATTTTGATATAGACCATAAATCGCATCCTGTTTTGGCTTGACGTAGCGTGATCCTCCCCCATCCTGCCATCGCGTATGCCGCTGTCCCACCTGTGTGCGTCATGCAACCTCCGAAACCCGATGTTTTCCGTGATCTTTCAGACCCGTTTCACTCACGGGGAGGACACGACTCATCCTCCTTTTCCTACTCTGCCTGTCTGTGTTGGTTTGTTTTGCAGGGCTTTGTGCTCGACTCTTCCGTACTGTAGATCAACGAACACAAACCACCACTAGGCTGACGACCTCCAGTCGACCACTCGACCCCACAGAGTCTCGCCGCCATGGCGCCCACCACCGCAGGCTACGCGCCGTACGCGCCCTATACAAACACCTACATGCCGCCGCCACAGACCGTGTCGCCCGCGCCGTCGTCGTCCGGCGAGACCACGCTGTCGGCGTCTTCCCCCTCTGGCTCGCGCACGATCCGCATGAGTGTGCTGCTGAATCCGTCGGATGAAGGCGAACCCGACGCCGAGGAGTCCCAGTACCAACGCGATGCGTCCGACGAGCAGCAACCGCCGGTCAAAATACCCAAGAAACGAGGCCGCAAGTCCATCCTGCCCAAGATGACCAACAGCGAGCGCGGGAAATACTACCGCGCCAAGCGCCAGGCGTACTCGTCCGACCTGGCGATGGAGATCCACGCGCTGCAGAGCACGATCTCAAGGCTCGTGGCGTTGCGCGATATCCGCAACGAACTGGCCGTGTGTCCGCGCAGCACTACCGGTGGCTCGCTCGTGAAACTCGTGCGCGAGTACTTCCAGCAGTTCCGGTACGGCGTGCAACTGCCGCCGGCTCGCCGCAACATGATGCTGCAGGACGTGGAGACCTCTACTTCTGCCCAAGAAGTGTTCATGTCGGCGACGATGGACCCAGAGGTCGCGTTCGGCGAGTTCAAGGGTCTCGGCGTCGTGCTGGATCAGTGGATGAAGTACTCCAAGTACCACGCATTTCTCCACTTCGAGCTGCTGGAAGTGCGCGTGAATGACAACAGCGACGGCCACATTGTGGAGACAGTCGGCCGTCTGCGTACAAAGTACTCGCGACGCACGATCGAGAACGTGTTCCCTCACGTCGTGGGCAATGAGATGCTCATCCAGCGGCTCATCGGCAAGGAGGTCGTGTATCCATGCCGCAACCAGTTCTACTTCAACCGTGCCGGCCGCATTGAGCGGTATGACGTCGAGGCAGACTTCCCAGAGGCTCTGCAGCAGGCCATTGGAAGTCTCGAGGACGTCGCGACGCTGCTGGGCCAGGCGCTGATCCGCCAGCAGCACATGATGGGCGAGCTGGACGCTGACGAGATGGCGGTGATCGAGAGGCTCGAACGGCAATCAGAGGTCGCGAGCCCTGACAGCCAGCGAAGGGGTTCGCCGCGTGTGATGGAGGTGGATTTCCTACTGAGTGATGACGGCGAGAGCACGGACGGCGAGCCCGTGCGGTTCTACTAAGGAATGGGAGAACGGCACGAGAGGTCTTTTATTGTTGATAGGATACGCTAATACATATAATGGGGTCTGTACGCCACTTAATGCCCTTGTTGCCTTCAGCCGAGTCGTCATGGGGGCTGGGTCCTGTACATGTGTACATGGACGTTTCTCCACTTTCGTGAAATTCGTCATCGCGCCCACCTGATACGCAGGTCACATCAGCAGCTTCCGCATCACTCACCCACTTCATTTCGTCATTCCTTCCACACAGAGGAGAGGAGGTCTAATAGCCCTTCAACTCTGCAGCTCTGCTGGTTGTAGGACTGGCGTATACTCGTGGTGGTCGCAGCCTCGAGCGCGGACGTCGGCGTTCGGTGTATCGCGTGACGCGAGGCAGACCATGCGAACGAACACCACGCGTCAAGACCTCCATGGGCGGTGGTCCTCTACAGTATTGTAGGACGGCGCGTGACGACACGGACTTGGCCATGTACACGGATGTGTCTTGGTGATGTCGCGCGTGAATATGCCATGCGCGCATCACTGCTGCTCATAGTGACGACTCGATACTGATCACCTGCGCAGCCCCACGCATGACGCTACTGTATTGTCCAGGATGATATTTGCATTGCATTTTGGTGAAATTTCCAGAAAAAAGATCGTCAAATTCGAGAAGGAGCTCTTCGAAAAATGGAAGCCGTGATTGCACCGTGTTTTGGTAAACTATTCGCAACATGAAAATATCAATTCTGGACGGGAGGATGCGTTCACCAAAACAGCAGCCTGTGATTGGACAAAGTTTAGTTTCGCGCGTTATGATTGGTCCTCCGTCGTCCAGAAATGTTCCGCTGTTGCGTGTCTTTGTCGGCCATTAGTTTTCAGAGGCGTCCGCCGGACTGATGAGTCGTCCAGACGGACAACGCTCCATACAGTAACTTGCGTGCAGTAACGTCACTGTCGCGAGGTGCAATGGAACGACCGGGCTTGAAGAGCAACGTTCGCAAGAGTACAGTACCCTACGTACCGTACACGTGATCTTGCGAACCGGGGTTGGGCGTCCGAAGCTCACACCTGGTCGGCTCACAACGCGAAGGTGCGCTCAGCTCCATATCAGTCAGTCGGGTACACTGCACTGCACGACCATGAGCTCCGAAGAAGACCGCATCGTCGTCGCGTCTCGACGGCGGAAGACCAACAGCGAGCGTGGCAAGGAGTTCCGCGCCAAGCGCAAGGACCACGAACAGCATCTGCAGGAGATCATCCGCTCACTACGTGATGAAGTCGAGGACCTGCGGTTTCTGAGGGACATCCGTCGCGACCAGCCTCTCGTGACACGCAGCAGTGCCGATGGCTCGCTTGTGAAGCTCGTCCAGGAGTACTTCTCGCTGTTCGCACGCGGCCGACCCACAAGACTCCACACTGGGGGGAAGCGTGGGTCCACTACCGGCCTGTCGGACTTGTTGACGAGACAAGCCAACTTTGTGAGCAAGTCCATGGATGAAGACTTGATCTTTGGCCCCGCCGTGGGCACGGACGCTCTGCTGGACCAGTGGGAGCGGTACACACTGTACCACGCGAGCTTCCAGATCTCCATCAATTCCATGGAAGTCGTGGGCCCGCAGGAGTCGCCGATCGTCACGGTCACTTCCCACATGAGCGTGAAGCTCTCGCGGGAGACGTTCAAGCACATCTTCCCACACGTCGCCCACGACGAAGACATCGTCACTCGGCTCGTGGGGAAACAGGTCACCTACAAGGGCGTGAACCAGTTCGAGTTCAGCGACGACGGCCAACGGATCCTCGTGTACGAGTCGGACGTGGACTTCGTGAACGCCTTCCTGTCAGCGGGGATCAGTCTCGCTGATGTGACCACGCTGATGCAGCAAGCGTACATCGCTGACCAGTACCTGCTTGGCGAAGAGCCGCTCACCCCTTCCAGGATTGAGGAGATCACAGAGGAGGAAGACTCGCCAGACGAAGTTGACACTGAGATCGCAAGAACCACCAAACATCAGAAGAAACACGCACAAAGCACTCAGGAAGAGGATCGCCAGCGGATCGAGTATCTGTTAAACTGAATGAGACTACACATAACTGCTCATTTACTACGACGCCACGTACATACACATACTTGTAGCTCCATTAACTTACAGCTGCAGGGCGAGACCGGCAACAGCAAGCAGACCGGCGCTCACGACTGCCCGTGCCGCCATCGGTGCGCCACTGGCCGTAGGCGCAGTGGTCGACGTCGAGTTGGATGACGTCTTCTTGGTAGCCGTCGGCGTGAACGAGTTGCCAGAACTGGACGAATCCATGATCGGCTTGACCGTGGCGATGGTGTCGTCGCTGCTCGAGGCATCGGCCGCTTCCACCTCGCCCGAGCCGCTGGCCGAGGACTCCTCGCCCGTCTTGCCCGTGAGCAGCGACACGAGGAACATGCCAAAGTCCTTGTCCACACCGCCGACCTTGATGTCACACTGGATGTCCTGGTTGGCGCGCTCGTTGATCTGGTTGATGAACGCCACGCAGTCACGGGTCTTCATGATCTTCTGCGCCTGGTCGGCCGTAGGGAAGTCGGTCGTGGCCCAAATGTCGTAGCCCGTGGTAGTGGCGCAGTTCTTCAGGCCTTCGGTGCCGTTGGCCAGCAGCTTGCCTTGGATCTCGCCCAAATTGCAAGGCGTGGCCTGTGTGACGGCGAGAAAGGCGGCGAGCGCGAGCGTGCAGGTCTTGAACATGATGATGGTTGTGAAGCTGGTGGATGGAGAAGGCAAATTGCAGAATGAGCAGTTTGAGCAGTGTAGTGTAGGTGGCGTGGAGACCTCAACACATACACAGAGGCCTTGACTTCACCACAGCCACTTGCTCGAGGAAGCAGGCGACGGCATGGAACGAAGGAAGCATGCGTTCGAGAGCAGGCAAAGAGCGGGTTCCACGGTTCAACATCCCAAGTGGCTACACAGACGAAAAGGCGCGACATGAGAATCAAGTGGCGGATAGTTTTCAGCAAATTGGAATAATCTATTCTGAATAACAGCCAATCACACGCTACCTTAGCTCTTGAGCTGGCAGCTCCGACTGGTGCATCCATGTGGCGTGCCGTTCAGACGGCGCGGAAGAGGTGAGCCAGGATGCGATCGCCGCTGGCTTCTACACTGAACACGCTCCTTCAAGCATGAGGCGTCGGCGTTTTACATGGGTTCGCAGTGGAGATGCCACTCCCAAGAGAAGAAGGAACGCGGAAAACTGGATGATGTATTACTGAAGTACCGAACGTGGAAGCCTTGTGGTTAATGGAAGCCGGCTTCTTTCATTCTCTTGCTGTGGGGGGTGTCTCTTTCAAAAAAGGTCGAAGGGCATTGCAAAACTTAACAAGCCTGGCCTTCGGTGCCGTCGGAAGGGATGTAGTAGCACCACTTGGCCGCGACGCCACCGGTCTTGCTCTCCGTGAAGGTGGAGCCGGCGTCCTTGGTGGACAGCGTCCACGCGTCGTCGAAGGTCAGGAAGCGGACCTTGAGCCACGCGGTCGACGCCTCTAGCGAGAAGAAGCCGTACGTGTTGCCGCCGTCGCTGAAGCCCGCAGCCGTCCACAGGTTCGTGAGCCCCGTCGCCCACGTCGGGATACCACTGGCCGATTCACTCTGGATACCACCACCAGCGCCGTTCTCGATAAAGTGCATGCCGAACGACGCGTAGTCGTGCTTCTCACCGTGGGTGTGGCCGGCGATCCAGAGCTGGACACCGAGGCCGTTGAGCGTCTCCATCCACTTCTTGCCGCTGGTCTCGCCGTAGTGGCCGTACGGCGAGTAGTGCGAGTTGACCACCTTCCACGTGGCCGTCGACTTCTTGACCTCGGTCACGATCTTGGACAGCGCCTCGTCACCCCAGTCACTGAACTGCTTCATGCACGCGTCGTACATGTCCGTGTCGCCGCCGCAGCACATCTTGCCGCCGCGTGTGATGGTCTTACACACCGTGTCGTTACCAGCGGCGTAGTCGTAGCACTGGCAGCAGATCTCGTTGGCACCGTGGCTCTCGGCGTCGTTCATGTCGAGGTTGAAAATGTCCATGCTCACGTCGCCCTTGCTCACCGAGTACTTGTAGAAGTGGTCCGTGAGCTTCCAGCGGTCGCTGTTCGGACTCACGTACGACTGCTGCCACGCGAAGCGCTTCTTCAGGTTGGCCACGAGGTCGGCGCCGCTGCTGCAGGCCTTTCGCGTCTCGCCGTCCACGCAAATGTAACTGCCTCCGCCGTAGTCGTGGTTGCCCATGACGTTGACCCATGGCACGTCGCCAATGGATTCCACGCGGTGGCGGGCCTCGAACGTCGACTCGAAGCGGTACTTCTGGTCGCTGTCGCCTTCGATACCCGTCCAGTAGAAGTTGTCGCCGTGGCTGAGCACGACCGACGGCTTGTTGGTCTCGGCCTCGATGTCCATGAGCTTGGCCACGCCCACTTCGGCGTGCCAATCGTAGCCGTTGTAAATGCCCTTGCGACGCGTGCAGCACGAATCGTTGGCCGTGAGCGTCTGTCCCCAATCGCCGATCGCGAACGCCGACAGGGAGTACGTGTCGGCCTTGGGGTCGGTCTTGACCTTGCCATTGGACCCGGACGTGGTCGTGCTGTTGCCGCTGGTCGTCGTGGTCTTGGACGTGCTCTTGCTGCCACTAGAAGTGCTGTTGCTCGTGCTGTTGCTGGATCCGGAGCCGCCGCTCGAGTTGTTGGCGCTGGTGGAGCTGTCGCTCTGGGTGACGACGATGGCGACGATGGCGCCGGCCACCGCCACCACGACGACGAGCGCCACGATGAGCAGCTTGCGGTTCATGCGCCTGGGCTGCGAGTGGAAGCGGTTCTTCTGCGACTGCGAGTTCTCGTCCAGGATCTCCTGGCTCGTGATCGACGGAATGAATATGCGCGAGTCTGGGGACGTGTCGGAGGCGCGCGAGCCACGGCCGTAGTGGCCGGCGCTCGGTGTCTTCATGCTGTCAGCTTCTACACACTGGCTGCTTCTGGCGAACAGCTACACAGCAACCCACTTGAGCTTGGTCTCCCGTACACGACACAGACGCAAGGCGTGGTGTCGCAGCGTCTAGTTGCAATAATGATCAGCGGCCCGCGTGTGACTGCCTGGATTACAGTGGCTACTCGGTCCACGAGGTTTTGTTGGTTTTGTTGGCGTGGAGTGGAAATGCAGCCAAATGTTGGAAGCTCTGTCTGCTTGTCGCTTGGTCACTTTCGCCGATGGCAGGTGGAGAGTGGGAGGTAACCCTGGCCCTTTGGCGCGGCTCAGGGCCTGGGGATCTGGGCTTTTTGGTGCCATGTGGCTTAGGGAATTGCGGCAACTTGCAGGCGTCCCTGCTCACGGCCGCGCTGGCGACTGCACGACGATGCCCGCAGCAATGCAATGAAATTCACCCACGGACGACTGACTCTGGAAGCACAAAGAACGGACCCTACCCCTTTCTGAACGTTTGACACACACGGTGTGCCACCATCTTGTCTGTCTAGTGTCACCCAACAGAACACCACCAAAACCGGTTAATCGACGGTAGAGAAGAGATCAAGATGTATCGGATTATGCGGGTACGTATCCTCTGATACCCGATACCGAACCATCAAAACGTATTTACGCATTGGACGTCGTTTTTACGACCTCTTGGTGTGTGCGGCATTGGTGCGCTGCTGGGCGAGTGAAGCGGAACAAGACGAGAAGCAGATCACCATGGGCTTGACGGGCGCGACCGTGGGCACCCTCATGGGGCTCACCACCAAGCTGGGCAGCAACGCGCTGCAGAAGCTGCCATACATGCGCCGTGCGTACTAGTCTTATACTTGGTTTCTGTATACCCGCTGGAAGACTAACGCCATCGTGGCTTGTGATCCCAACAGAACCGTGGGAACACGTGCTGTTCATCGGCATCGGCGCCTTCGCGGGCAGCTACCTGGAGGAGAAGTACCACCGCGACGTGAAGGAGGTGGAGGAGCTGCGTCTGTACCTCGAGCGCCGTCCGGACGTCACCCGCAAGGACTAAACTTATGCAACGAACGCAATGATCAAGAGCGACCGCGACACCCGATCTCCTCACCGCCGGAATCCTGAAATCCAGAAAGGCGATATCTCTGTGGCAGCGGCGCACAGTACTCTTCCTAGTGTGAAGGTTATTGCAATCCAGCACGAGAGATGAGAGAGGAACTGTGTCGGCTGTGAAGGCGGCGGAGATTGGCGCGTGGTGGTCGAGAAGAAGAAGAAAAATATACAAGTGTGTGGTTTGAAATATCCGACGCGTTTTCAGCCCGATCTTGAGCTTGGAGGCCCATTGAAGGTACAAACCAAAGCCGTTCCTACCAGTAGACACATCTTCCAGCAGCACCATTCAGTACAGCAAGCACTGGGCTGAGCATTCATGAGCAAGGTGAGACCATGGAGGCCAAACCTCCATGAACCTATTTGGCGATGCGGCCTCGCTACTCAATGCCACATGCTCGAGGGATCTTCTACCTGTCACAATTGATACTCTTCCAGCAACTCGAGTCGGTGGAAAAACACACAAGATCCGCGAAAGGACGCGACGGATCCCCTGTTCCCCTGCCAGTCCATTTCCGCCTGCGATCCCTTCCTCCACAGCCTCCATTCTTCCTCCACAGCCAAATACTACTCGCATTAGACACCGCTAGCAGCATCATGGAGCTGGCGTATCTGTACACGAAGCAGCGCAGCACGTTCGGCCGCCACTGCGACTTTGCGAGCGTGGACGCCAAGGTGCTGGAGAGCATCCCGAGCACGGACTCGCTCGAGCACGACTACGTCAAGCGACGTCCAATGATCACCAAGCTGGACACGACGCCCGACATGTCCGAGCACGAGGTCAACACGGAGCGGCTCATCACCAAGCACTCGAGCATGCGCCACGCCGAGGGCGGCTGGCCCAAGGACGTGGACCCGGCCGAGCAGAGCGACGTCCAGCGGTTCCGAAAGAAGGCCGAGAAGGACGATGACTTCAAGGTCGCTGTCAAGTTCCTAGGCCCCATCGTGGACCGGTCGCTCAAGCAGAACAACACCATCAACATTTACCAGGACTACTTCGAGCACATGGGCGAGGCCGCGACAACGGAGCAGCCCAGCGCCAAGGGTCTCGCGGTGTTCAGAGACCCAGAGCCTGTCAAGCGGACGATCAGCAAGATCGACTGGCACCCGGAGAGTCCGCAGAAGATGGCGGCGTGCTACTGCATCCTCAACTTCCAGGACCCCAAGTTCACGAACGCGCGCATGCCGGCCAACTCGTATATCTGGGACGTCATGAACCCCAACACACCAGAGACCACACTCAAGCCGGCGTCGCCTTTAGTGTGTATGCGGTACAACCCCAAGTCTGTGGACCAGCTCGTGGCCGGCTCGTACAACGGACTCGTCACGTTCTTTGATGTGCGCAAGTCCGGGTCGACTCCGGCCGAGACGTCGGTGATTGAACACTCGCACCACGACCCCGTGTACGACGTGTTCTGGATCTCGTCCAAGACGGGCAACCAGTGCTGCTCCGTGTCCACGGACGGCTGGATGCTGTGGTGGGACATCCGCCATTTGGCTCAGCCCACACACAAGATCCTACTCAACGACAAGGACGGCATGTCCTTCGGCGGAGCGTCCATGGAGTACAACACCGAGGCCGGCCCGACCAAGTACCTCGTGGGCACGGAGCAAGGCGCCGTGCTGAGTATCAACCTGCGAAACGCCAAGCAGAACAACGGCATCACAGTCTACGACACGGGCTCCGGTAAGCACCACGGTCCGATCTACAGCATCCAGCGGAACCCGACCCACAACAAATTCTTCATGACCATCGGCGACTGGACGGCGCGGCTCTGGTGCGAGGACCTCAAGACGCCCATCATGAGCACGGCGTACCACGACTCGTACGTGACGGCAGGCTGCTGGTCTCCTACTCGTGCAGGGGTCTTCTTCGTCACACGTATGGACGGCGTCGTGGATATCTGGGACTTCTTCTACCGCCAGAACGAAGTCGCATACTCGCACAAGGTGGGCGACGTGCCGCTATCGGCCATCAGCGTGCAGGGCAACGCCACGAGCGGCGGCAAGCTGTTCGCCGTGGGCGACGCCAACGGAATGATCTCGCTCATGGAGCTGTCGGACGGACTGGCGACTTTACAGCCGAATGAAAAGGCGGCGATCAACGGCATGTTCGAGCGAGAGACCAAGCGTGAGAAGAACTTGGAGGCCAAGGAGAAGGAGATGAAGCGCAAGAAGGCCCAGGCCGAGGAAGGCAAGAGCGAGGAGCACGGCAGCAGCATGAAGGACGACAAGATGGAGGAGCTGCTGCGCACAGTGGACGCCAACTTCTTGGGGATGATCAAAGAGGCCGAGGACTCGGAAAACAAGAACATGGAGCACAAGGGCGACTCGCTGGGAGGCCGACAGGGCGACGAAGAGAACTAGGGACGCGTGAGTGTGTGTCTATGTGTGTAAATATCAAACAACCACCAGCTTCAGAACTCAATGGGGCAGTGGATCTCGTGGCGTGTGTGGGTCACTGGGTGGTCGAAGGAGAGCTTCGCTGCGTGGAGCAGCAGTCTTGGTGCGAGATGCTGGACTTGTAGTGGCGAGTACAGTGAGTCGCCTAGAATCGCGTGGCCTATATGCTGCATGTGGACGCGTAGCTGGTGGGTCTTGCCAGTCACAGGCTTGAGCTCCATGAGCGTCGACGCGTCGTCGTCACTCCTCTCCAACACACGCCACTCTGTGTGTGTGGCGGCACCTTGTCCGTCCTGCACAACACGCTGTACGAGCCGCTCCGTGTCACTAGGCGCCATACAAACTTCAATAACACCGCTGTCGTCCGTGACGCGTTCATTAACACGCGCCAAGTACGTCTTGTCGACAGTGCGGTCGCGAAACTGCTTGTTGAGATGCTGCGCCGAGTGTTCCGTGAGCGCGACTACCAAGATGCCCGACGTCTCCATGTCCAGGCGGTGAACCATGCGCGCGTCCGGGTAGTAGGAGCGTACGAGGCTCTGCACGGACTCTGTGGTGTCGTGGGGACCACTGACGCTCAGCATACCCGCTGGTTTACTCACGACAAGCACGACGTCGTCCTCATACAACACGGAGATCCGCTCGTTCAGCGGCGTCTCGTGGTGTAAAACACGCGCAAACTGCCGCGTTTTGATGAGAATGCGGTCACCGTGGACGCTTGAGGCTTGGGCTTTCGCGTCCGGCAGCTCAATGGCTGTAATCGTCGCGAACGTCTGCGGATGGACACTCAAATGCTGATGCATGGCGTCCACACAGAACGCCGCGAGTGCTGCGCTGGTGGAGAACTGGTCTTCGGTTGGCTGTGGATCTTGTGATGTGGTTGGGTGGACACAGCGGACGCCGTGTGCGTGGAACAACCGCACGGCGACATCGGATGTGAACACGCCGACGCCTAATGCAGACGGTGCGCGGCGTAAGGCTAGCAGTTTGGGCTCTTCATTCAGCAGCTCCGCGCCTAAGCCCAGTGCTGACAGCGTCGCTGACACGAGCGCATGGACGTGGGCCTCGGGCGGTGTGGGTTCGCTGATGGACGCAGCAGCAGAGGAGGAGGAGGAGGAGGACGCCACGCGCTGCCGTTTCGGCGGGCGGGTCATGACGATTGGATTGACAGTCTTCTTGTCGTGAAGAAACCTACTGATATAGTGATATTTGGTGTTGTGATAGAAACGGCAGGTCTATGTTTTAGAAACTACAATGCGGTTTCTAATCGAACTGAGTCAGCCATGGACCTTCTGATCCTGGGCAAAGGACCAAGCGTTGCTCACACTTGCTGAGGCGCATGCTCTGGGTTGCAAGAGTGGGTCTTTAGAACGATGACAACCGAGACGGCTCATCCCCGTGGCGTGGCGGCCCCGCCCCGCTTCAAGCCGGACGTCCATGGATGTCGAAGTTTAGACCGCGGGCCAGAGCTAAGAGCCGTGAGGCCGACAGCTCCATTTGCCAGTCCACATTGTAGGACTGTCCTGGACTCTGTAGGCTGCCAGGCCTTCAGACTGGCCGGTCCCAGTCGACAGGCCTCTGGTTGACTCAAACAAAAGTAGCCGTAGCCGTGGTCCTCGCTGGACACATTCGCAGCCATCAAGGTCTCCTCTACCAGCCTCTCTTCAATCTAGGATCCTTAACAAAGCTGATCCTTCGTCAGTCTCCACTGGACTTTGAGGCGTCCACTCACACTAACTCGGTCTCCATCTTCGAGTCCATTGCGTAGACGTTCGTTGTTTAGACTCTTGAGCCTGAGGGCGTCCATTCAACTGAGCCACCAAAATGGACTCGATTGATCCTGGTGTACAACTCCCCGTGTACACAGAGCAGTCGGCGTTTCGGTTCTATCGTGGCCATACAGTGGCCCTGTTGATCACGGTGGGGTTTGTGGAGCGAGACGTCATCTGCAGGCGTCGCGATCCGCGATGCGTGGTTGCTCTCACTGGATTTCTCGTCCAGAAGCAGTGGAAGGGCACAGCCACAGCCACAACTCTCTCTCTCTCTTTCGCTGGCGAGTGTGGGGCACAGGACTCTTGAGGCTCAGCGCTGAGTTGGTCACGTGGTGGTGGAGTGACCGCTGTCCGTATTGCTGTCGCGATTGGGCCTCCGAGCCTCCAGAAGATGCGACCAGAGTGGACCCGCCGGCAGCAGAACGCTGAGACTTGGTCTGATGCTTCGTGGCTTGTGTGCTGGCTCTGCGCGCCGTCAACTTCAGTTGCGGCGGCGTTTCGCATGGGCGACGACGACTGCGCTTGAAGAGACTCCACAGCCTGTGTGGACCACAGGTGCCACCGCATGGCCACAATCAGGCGGAGTGTGTCATCCTTTGATAACCGATATACCCATCTAAACAGTTGGTCTCACTTACAACCAAAAACCATCACACATCTCATCCCAGTACCTCTTTAACATGATTTCGGAGGATTGTGAGCAGCTACAAAAAGTATAATCTGATCCCCTAGTCGACGGAAGGCTGACGCGATCAGCCGCCAGGAGAACGGCGCGCAGCCAGGCCTTGCGCTGCTCAGCAGCCTCCTCCTCCTCCTCCTCCTCTCTGCCTGCCTGGCGAGCTGTGCTTTGTGTTGCGCGTGACGGTCTCCTTGCCTTCTTATCGCATGGGTCTCCACAGTGGCGACCAGTGGACACACTCACACACAGACCCACACATCGGAAGCAGCGAAATCGCGCCCACCGAACGCCCCGCGCCCATGGTCTTCTCCAGCCTCCACCACGGCCCCGCGGCCGCCATCGTGCCGCTCGACCGCGCCGTCACCACGCGTTCGCATCCGCATCCCAACGCGGCACTGGCGCTTCAAGGTCAGGAGTTGCTCATGCGTGACGCCAGCCGCAACGTCGCTGATCTCAAGCGCGTGGCGCCGCCAAAACCCACGAAAAAGAAGGCCAAGAAGACCGACGTCAAGGACGCTGACAGCACAAGCGAGACCAGCGCAAGCCAGACCAAGAAGCTGTCCACAGAGCGGAGCCGTCTGTGTCGCCAGCGCCAGAAGAACTACGCCGCGACACTGGAGACTGCGGTGTCCGCTGTGCGTGCGCAGGTCGCAGACCTCGTCGCCCTACGAGACCTGCGTCGCGAGCAGCTCGTCCACACGCCAGTCTCGCGGTCTGGGTCACTCGCACGGATCGTGGAGGAGTACTGCACGGTGTTCCAGCACGGCATGGCCCCGGACACAGGCGCCAGCATGCTGCTGCTCACAGGCCGCAAGCGGTCGCTGTCTCTGTCCAGGCAGCTCACCGCCCAGCAGCAGTGTGACTTCCTACTGTCCATCATGGACCCGGAGGTGCAGGTCTTCGACTGGATCGGCCGCTCCAAGACCGGTCCGGACCCGCTCGTCCATGGGTGGAAGGCGTGGTCCTCGTGGCACGCAGGGCTCACGTTCCAGCTTCAAAACATCGACGTCGTGGAGGCTTCTAATGAGACCATCGCTGTGAGTACGTACGGCAAGCTGTGTGTGCGCGTGTCGCCCACGACCATCCAGCAGCTCTTCCCACACGTCGCAGAGGACCAGCCACTGTGTGAGCTGCTGCTGGGCGCCGAGATCCAGTACCCGTTCCGAGACACGTTCTACTTCAACGAGACTGGCCGCGTGGTCAAGTACACCGTGGACATGGACCTCGTGGCGGCTCTCAACGCCATCATCAAAGACTTCAAGCAGGTCGCTCATCTCGTGGCGCCGCCCAACGCCGCGTCCTTCAGCGACCGCGCCGTGTGTACCTACGACGGCTGCTCACTGGAGGAGGTCCGTGCGTGCTCGCCACACCCACAGTATCAAGCGCCCGTGCGAGACGAGCGGCTCAACTTACAGTATTTGTTGTCGTAACAGTATGATAGTCAGAAGACGTGGAAACAAAAAAGCTAAAATCAAAATGTGAGTATGTTTCTTTTAATTGATAAACAAGCTGAGCTTACTGCGTCTTGCTGGTAAAGAACGCTGTGAGCTTGGGCTGCTTGAGCTGAGGACCGGAAGGGCTCGTAGATGAATGTGTGCGTGGTCGTACTGCCGACGGAGTCGTCGGACGCGGTGGCTGCTCTGTCTTAGGGGTGTCAGAGGAGCGTGGAGGAGACGGCACTGGATCTGCTCGTACGGGGCTGCTAACGGGATCCACAGTTGCCACTGTGGACGCGGACTTCGAACGTATGAATGCGACAGCTCGTTCCAGTACGCTTCGTGGTCGACGCTGCGGCAGACTGTTTCGAATACGCCGGAGCAAGCCACGCGGTGGTGAGTCGTTTGCTGTCGTCTCCAGGTCGTGAAGAAACTCCAGCATCCACGCGAGAGGAGGTTGTTGGGATGCGGATACACGCGCACACTCGCTCAGCAGCGTCGCGATCTTGCTCTCCAGGTCGCTCCCGGTCTCGAAGATCACGTACACCATCGAGGCTCGCTGTGCGAGGGATGCCGCCAGCCACTGGATCACAAACTTGAGCTCAGGGTCTCCACGGAAGACCCCACAGCCCCAGTTCCCAGTGGCGATGGGCCACGCGCGGCTCTCCTCGTCTGGGTACGCGAAGCCCACGAGTGCCTTCACCAGGTCTCGCTGTACACACCGCCATCCGTACTGGCGACTGACGTTGTTGCCTCCGTAGCTGATCGCGTCGATGCCCACGACGACGTTCTGCCGCCTCTGACGCTGGATGCCGTCAACTGAACCAGCCACTGGCACAAGAGGCGTCGCGTCCTGTGTGCTTCCGGCAAAGCGGTACGTGCCGCCGTAGCCCGTGTAGTTGCTGAACCGCTCGCTGCCGTGGATCACAAAGCTCTCGTGGGGCTCCAGCTTGGCAAACAACAGACAAGCGACCAGCAGCTCTGGCGACAGAATAAACCGGATCTCCTCCTGCACGCAGCCGCCGTTCATGACACCCCCACCGGCGTATTTGTTGGCGAAATCGATCTGCAAGTGCGCGTGGAGATCCTCGATCAGCACGTTCGTTTCGATCCGCACAGAGCTCATGGTGACGCTCGTGTCGTCATCAGGTCCTCCTCTCAATAGTTGCAACGCCGTTGCTGCTTCGGACGTCTGCACGGCCTGAGGAACGTGGACGGCGACGCGTGTAAAGGTCACGATCTCATCAGTCGCGAGCGCCGGGTTCTGCTGGAACCGCGGCACGATCCGCAGAAAGTACTCGAGGATCGTGCGGATCTTGTTGGCCTTGAGCTTCACAAAGTCGTCCATTGACCGTGGTGCGCTGAGCATCTCCGCCACGTTGAACCACGGGAAATCGGCGTGTTCCACGTGCAATTGGCCTGGAAACACGGTGAGAAACATGGCGCTGAGCAGCGATAGGAGCTGCGACCGCGACAAGTGCATCGTCTCGCTGGTAGTCTCTCGACTGGTGACTGTAGTCGACTTCGCGATAGGCGTGAGCAAACGCAGAGGCTGTCGGAACTGGAACGGCATGTCCAGCACGAGCTGCTTGAGCGTCGGCAGCACAGAGTCGAAGAACAGTGTGCGGTCCGCTTGGCTGAGCAGCTCCTCAATGGCAAACTGCAGGGAGTTCATCGAACTATGGCGACCGCGTCCGTTGATACTACAGATACAAACCCACACGCCGTCAGCTCCGACTAATCGCATTAGACGCTCTGGACATAACGTACCGCTTGAGCATCATGACCAGTTCCCTTGTATTCGTGGTCGGCTCGTGGAGATACCCGATTAGATACGGCCACAGCGGCACGACGTCCTCCGCCAGGCTCTCTGGTGAGCACGGCAGCATCACATAGTGCACGGAATCGCCCTGCGAGTGGAGCTGATGATCGAAATCCATCGGATACGAGATCAACGCCCTCGGCACAGGCGGCACAAAGTACGCGTGGGCGTCCGGATCGATCCAGGCGCCTGTGCGCAGAATCTCACGCAGCCAGAACTCGGTCACGCAGTGGAGACTGCAGCCTGTGGACGGGTCGGCAGTGGGCAATGCATCCACCCAGTAGTCTGTGAGCACGAGCAGCTCGTCGGCGGCGGCGCCACGCCAGGAGTCGAGCACGGTGGCGTGGCGCGCCACGAGCACACTCGTGAGCCGCTCGCGCTGGCGGTGCAGCATGCCGTGGAACGCGAACACGCGGCCGCTCAGCGACAGGCGCGCGCTGCGCTTGGAGCCGTTGGATGCAGCGGCGCTCATGATGCAGAGGAGGAAGAAGCAGAATGAAGAGGGAAAGTGCGCGCGCAAGATGCCGCGTGAACCCAAGTCACTCGAATGAACAGCTCATTACGAAGAACGCAGGATTTGCAGCGGACGACCATCATTCACATGTGTCTAAAGATGTAGTTTTGGATAATGAGGACGTGTAGAAATGGAATAAAGACAAACACATAGGAAACCGACGCATGGAAATGGAACGAAGATGCCCAGGATGCTGTAATGGCAGCGTCCGTGAGCTGTGGACTGCCTCATGCAGTACAGGTCAAATGACTGCCTTAGTATGATAGAGGCGACGTGTCGGTGCTTAACACACGGTATATTACAAGCCATGGGAAACAACAGGACGGCGCGTGGGCTCATGGGAAGCCCGGCGGCGTCCACTGGCTGGCGGTGCTGCTGCTGCTGTTGCTGCTGCTGCTGCGTCCGCTGTGCGGGCGCTCGTACGGCGTGTCTCCATTGTTCCCATGCCTTCGCTCATCATGACCAGCGTAGTGGTGGTGGTGGTTGTACTGCGGCGCGTAGCTCTCCGGTGGGAAGCGCCTGTGTTCTGCAGTCGCCTTTCCCTGCTGGTACTGGTCGTCCAGGACTTCCTCGGTCGTACGGGCCTCCGACCGCTTGAAGCGGTAGCGAGGCGCCGTGGACCCGGACGAGTCTGTCGGCGACTGCGAGTGCGACGAGTCCTGCGAGCCATTCGGCGAGTGGTCTCCTCCTCCTCCAGAGGCAGCGGCTCCGTCCTCCAGGCCGATCAGATGCTGCTCCTTGATCAACGCGTCGCCCACGAGCTGCATGGCTTCGCGTGTGTTGCCCAGCGCCTTGACAAACGCCGCGACAAAGTCCACTTCGGTCTCGTACCGTTGGATCTTGCCATCGGGGCTGAAGTAGAACTTGTTCATGACCGGGTACTCGACCTCGAGCCCGATGAGCTTTTCCACGAGCGGCTCATTCCACAGCACATGCGGAAACACCTTTTCAATCGTCTTCCGTGAGAACCGCACCTTCAGCGTAGCTGCCGCGCCGATAAACGGCAACGGCTCGTGCGTGTGGACGTCCAGTGCGTCCAGTTCGTACAGCAGAGCCGCGTGGTAAGCCGAGTAGTGTTCCCATTGCCGCAGCAGCATTTGCACGCCAAAGTTGTCGCCGAAACGGAAGTTCGGGGACATGAGCGACTGCAAGAAGCCCATTTGCCGCGTGGTCTGTGTCGTGGCCAGCGTGCCTCCGGACGAGGGCGAGTCGCCTTGGTGTTCGTGGGGCGAAGGCTGCTGTGCGACGGGCACGCCGAACTGGAACAGTGAAAAGTACTCGCAGATGATACGCGCAAAGCCCGCGCGGCTGCGGTCGTGGACAAGCAACGCCGAGTCGTACGGACTGGGCAGCGCCGGCGGCGAGGAGCTACGCGAGTTCTGTCGTGACGCGCTGCCGCGGCTTAGCCGCATGGCCTCCATCTGCCGCTTGAGCGTCTCGACCTCCTCCTCCAGCGCCTCCACGTACTCTTTCCGTCGCGAGCGGTACAGCTTGCCGCGCTCGCTGTTGGACATGCGTCGCGACCGCTTCTTGGCGGCAGCAGACGCAGAGGACGGCATGTCGTCCGAGTAATAGTCGCTGGCGCTGGGATTCTGCGGCCGGAAGTGGCTCGTGCTCATGTCGCTGTGGAAACAGTCGCGCTCGTCGTCGCCGCCGTCGTCGTCCAGACGCCCCACGCGCGACGCGCTGTGCACAGACCGCGAGGTCGGCGCGAACGACGAGAAAGGCGCAAACATGTCGAAGCGAGGACGCTGCGCAGGCAACGGCACGGCCACAGACGAAGCAATCGGCGGAGGAGGAGGAGGCGCACCAGGCGCTTGCGTGTACTCGGTCGGCGCATGGCACCACTCGCGCTCACGCTCTCGGTCAGCAGGCTCTGGGGCTCGATACAGCGACGCGCGCAGAGGCGGCAGCGGCGCGCCCGTGGGCAGAGCCGCTGGCGGAGACGTGCGCTCCACAGAACGCTCGTAGCTGTAAGCCGTCTGCGGCCAACGCTGCTGCTGATGCTGATGCTGTGGATGCTGATGGTGTTGTTGCTGATGGTGTGGATGGTGAGGATGTTGGTGGAGGAGCCGCTCATTCAGCGGCGGCGGTTGGTGCGGCATGCGGCGGTCGCCGCCTGCGAACGCGGACGGCAGCATGGCTTCCGTCTCGTGAGCTGTCCGTCCAGGGGGTCGCTCTTCTCTTCTCTCAGTGGATGGATGGATGGATTATTGGCTCGAACCGAAGCTCGTGGTCGAGTCTCGAGCTCTGGACTCTGGAAGTCTGTCTGGATAACGATCGGTGGAAGGATTGCGGACTGCGCGGGCCTCTCCGAGTCTCGCGGGTCGCACGGCGCGAACGATCGGAGGGATGAGGGGGATGGGACTGGCGCTGCTCACCCCACAGGCTCAGGCTCAGTGCAGGCAGACCACGACACAGGCGGGGCGACGCCTCGGGACTAATCCGCAGAGAGAGAGAGAGAGACCGGAAACCGAACTGCGGCGTCGGTCGTTTTAGCGTGACTGGGATTCCAGTCGCAGAGGCCAGAGGGGCTGGTCTTGGAGATGGTGTTTTAGACTGCGGGCGGCGTTTAGACTGCGGCAGTTG
>JAADXE010000495.1:0-23401 GCA_023337545.1 Pythium coloratum | reverse complement strand
GACTTCGCCGACATTCGTCCTGCGCGTGAGTTCATCGTGAATCGTATCTACAGTTGCGTTGTGAGCGTCAGCAACATCGGCTCCAAGCGACTCAAGGACGTGCACTTGCTCATGCAGATCCCACGTGGTTCCATCCCGTTGACCACCAGCGGTTTCTACACGAAGAACGAAGTGATCGAGGTGGGGCCACACGATACCAAGACGCTCTCGTTTGACTTCTACTTCCCTGAGGTGGGCCAGTTCACGCAGTACCCAGCACACGCGTCGCTCGAAGGCAAGGTCGTGGCGTGGGCCTCCACGGACGAAGAGAATACAAAGCCCATCGCTGTGGTGCCGAAAGCGACCGCCGTCGATCTGACCTCATGGAGTGACGTCGCTGCGCGTGGTTCACTGGAAGATGTGCTTTCGTTTTTGAGGAAGGAGACCGCAATCGTGAAGCTTGGACTGAAGGCGTTGGCATGGCGCTGCGTCGAATCTGGTTTCTACAACGGCGTGGTGAAGTATCTGCGCCAGCGATGGGTGTTTGTCGAGTCGATCTGGAAGTATGCATTCAAGCACAACGACGTCATTGGCATCCAGGAGATGATCGCTGCGAGTAGCGACTTCCTCCGGGCGCTGGGTTATGGTGTACACACGAGCGTCATCCAGCTCAACAGCAGCATGTACCACCAAGAGCGCTTCGATAGCAGCTTCAGCTTCGACCACACGGAGTTCGGGCCGCTGCTGGTTCGTCGCGCGCATCGCGTGTCGGGCAAGGTGTCGTCGGGACACAACGCGTTTCATTCGTTGTCGGACGAAGTCACGGCTGCGAGCAGTGACAACGAGCCTGCACGAGTACTGCACAAGAAAGCGAGAGAGTACTACTGCACACTGTGTCAGTTACTGGGTCTGCAGGCATCGCTCACTGCTGATCAGTTGCTCGTCGTGACGTACTTTCTCATCCTCTTCCATCGCATTGAAGATGCACTCTCTGTTTTTGAAAGAGCGAAGGCGTTGGAGGCATCGACGATGCGAGACACGACCGAGCTTTCGATCGCTGCCGACTACATGGACGCGTACCTGGATTTCTTCCGCGTGAGCACTCATATGGTCATCAAATTCCCCATCGCTCGGCGCCACACTGCCAAGTACGCGAAGCTGGCTAACGACCGCTGGCGTGAGCGGTTCCTGGGCCTGAAGGATATTCTGGACGAGCGCGACGAGCTTCGTGCTGCTGCGATGGCGGCTGAGAACCAACGTATGAATCCAAGCCAGTCAGTGGCATCTAGTCAGTCGTCGAGCGCTGTCCAGCAGCGTGTTCCTGATGACGACGAAGTACGACTCGCCGCCGAGGTGAAGGGGGATGAAGTCCACTTGACGAGCCAGAACCTCGGCGCCTGCGAGATCTCCTTCTACCGTGTTGATGTCGAGCTCATGTTCTCCACTGAGCCGTTTGATTCGTTCTCGGACTCTGCCGCGTCCAAGTCGAGTCTGCTGCTGATCAAGCCGTACCAGCAGCTTCCAATCGAGCTCAAAGCTGATGCCCACTCGCCTTCGACGAAGATTTGGAAGATGCCGACCGAGCTGGCAGCCTCGCCCATGCTGCTTCGTATTCGTGAGGTGGAGGCTTCGCGGATCGTCTCGACGATTGCAGCTCCAATCGACTTGACCAGATCCTACTTCAACTCCAAGCTCCAAGTCATCGTCACCAAGCAAGCTGGCTTCCTGCAAGTGCTCCACGAAGGCAACCCAATCTGGTCCTGCTACGTCAAGGTGTACGTGAAGGCTTCTGTATCTGGTCGTGGCAAGCAGACGCAGTTCTACAAGGACGGCTACACGGATGTGATCGGCAAGTTCGACTACGCGGCGGTGAACGGTGATCTGCTGAGCCGCGTGGAGAAGTTTTCGATTTTGGTGTCCCACCCGACGCTCGGCACATCGGTGCAACAGATCGCGCCACCGGTGTTGGCGGTCACATCGAGTGAGTTCAAGGACCGTGAGGCTCGTGAGGCGCTATGGTATTGATCGGCTCAAGTCGCGATTGGTAAGAAGGCCAAAATGAGTTGGTGTTGATATGTGCATAATTACATTCCAGTCGACGTGATTTACTGATTTCTCGCTGTGAGTTGAGTAGCGTTTTGCTAATGGAATGCACAGACTGTGACTTCGTACCACGGAATTGCCTGCAGCTCTGGCTCGTCCACGCGACAGAATCTCGACTTTGGCTGCGTGTGGAAGTACCGTCCGTCCTCGCTCTTGGTGATGTCTAAGACGCTGATGCGGTAGTTCCACAGCTTCTCGACCACGCGCAGTGGAGCCATCGACGTGAGCACATACCAGTCGTCGTACGACATGAGAAACTTGCCTCCGTACACCAAGTAGCCCAAGCGATTGAGCTCGTAGCTGAGGAGGACGTGGCTCTGCTCCGGAGCTTCGAAAGTGGCTGGTTGAATTTTCTCCGCTTGACTGGGACGTTTGATCATCTCGACTGGTGTACTTGATGCGAAGACGTCCGTGGCCGTTGGTGCGCGAATCAACTGTGTGATGGCCATGGATTCCGCTGAGTCCACCACCTTTGATTCCATCGCGTACACTTGGGACTGCCCGAGTCCGCCGACGTTGCTGGCACGCAGTGCCAGTGCCTGCTCGATGGCACACCATGCAAACGCCCGTTGCTTCTTGCCAGTGTGCGTCATCCTCTCTCCACATACCAGTGGAATCAAGTTGAGAGCGAGCACTACGATCTTGGCGAAGTAGATCACACGGACGTTGCCGTTCAAGCGAAGGGTGACGTCGCTTGTGAAGAAGTCGACGAGCTTGAGTGCGTCAACGTGCTCCGACAATACCAGCGTCGAGACTCGGTCGTCCATTTGGAGCCATGGAATGTGGATGATCTCCTCACGGAAGTAGTGGATCGCCCATAGCACCAGCAGCGTCGGCCCAAACATGGCGTCCGTCACCCATCGGTACGTAACCTTGGCGATGATGTTGATCAAACTGAAGAACAACAACAGGAACTCGACGATGCCAGGGTACATGACGTACCAGGCATCGGCCAACGCGACCTGCTCGCCTTCAAAGAAGCATTCAACGGTGCAAAAGGCCAGCAACGTCACCTTGAGTCGCGGTAGCAGCATGAGCGGCAGGATGCTGAACATGCGCAAGCTGGAGAAGCAGCCAATGCCGATGGTCGGCCAACAGGAGAGACCGCGTCGGTAGCTGCGAGCCATCGCTGCCATTGCGACGAACCAACGAAGAAGCAACGCGAAGATCGAGGCGTTGGAGATGAACAGCTCGAGTGAATACGTGTTCCTCGTTGTTCGGTACTCATCGGCATCCACCACGAAGAGCCCGAAGCGCTGGCCGTTGGAGACGAACACTTCGTCTGCGCGGGTCAGCGTGGACGTGGTCGTGAGCTGCGTCCCCCACGTCTCGACGATTATGGTCGGCGAACAACTGCCAGCTTCGCGAGGATCACTGCAGTTGATCTCGCGATATGCCAGTGTGTTGAAGTGGCGGACTGCAAGCCCGAGGATACTTTTGTTCGAGGAAGTCATCATGTTAGCGAGCCACCGCTGGCCCAGCGGGTCTTCATACCAGCCATTGCGCCACGAGCCTCCAGGTGCATGGAGCCATTCCTCAGTCTTCGCAACACGCACGGATCGAGGCACGCTTCTCATCGTGCCGTGATCGCTGGATGATGATTGGTAGACGCCGTTCAGTTGAGACAAACAGGCGGCGCCGTCTTCTGATGGAACCACGTAGTAGGCGTGGACAGCATTGTCCCAGTACGGCATCATGAGGATGGGTAGAGCACGTGGAATGTCTTTTGCGATGGCATCGCTGGTGATCCCGTCGACGATGCGTAGTGTCTGGCGCGTGACGTTGTAGCCGAGCGCCTCGCAGCTATCTTGGATAGCAACCAGCGTGAAGTCCAAGCGGTCGCACACACGCACGTACGCTTCGTAGGCCAGCGGGCTCATGACCATAGTGTCCCGCCTCACCTCGTAGAAGCCATTCACCGATGAGCCGTTTGCAGGCAACGCAAGCTTCGGGTCTTGAAGAACGATGCTGAGCTGCTTGGGCACGAGCGTCTTGCCTTCCAGCATGCAGACGATCGCGCGGTCCGCATAGGCTTCGTCGTTGAATCCTTCGAGGTGCGGCGGCGGGTTGAGCGGACTGCGACCGAAGACAACGCGCATGAATCGAGTGGACGAGTCCCAAACGATGCCGAGAAACTGGGAGGTGACCACCACGGCGATCAGCGTCCATATTGCCCAGTTGAACACGCTGTGGAAGAGCGCTCGCCGACCCATGCTCGTGGTGAGGAGACCCATCGTGAGTCGCGCCGGTCTTGGGTATCCACTGACGAAGTCCACACTCGTGTTGATTACTGTACCTCCCGTTGCTTAACGAAAGTGAGGAACGGCAGCGTTTTGGCAGAGCAGTTCATCAAAATAGTTCGCGGACAGCGCACGGTCTCCGATCCAAATCCAAATGTAGCCACTCGTCCAAAGTGGCTACATTTGTGGTCTGAGTCTGATGCGCTCCGTCTGGTACCTGATACCAAGCTTGTGATCTTGTCGCAAAACCGGAATTCTATCATCGACCCCAGAAATCTCCCATTATCCAGAGAATCACAAACATGGCGGCGGCAGCGTTGCGTGCGAACAAGTCGCTGCTGGTGGCGGCGGCCAAGAACGGCCGCGCGATCAAGTGCGACGTGGACGCCACCAAGTTCCTGCTGTCCAATCCGCGTGGCGCGTACACGGCAGCGCGCACGGTCGGCCAGACCAAGATCTTCGACTACGAAGGCCACATCAAGCGGCTCGGTGCGTCTGCAGTCACACTCTTCTTCTTGACCGTGAACACTAGGACTGATGGCTTGTGCTTGCAATGACAGTGGACTCGACCTTGGCCATGCGTGAGGACACGGCTGCGATCACGGCGTTGCAGGTGGAGAAGGAGCTGCGTCCGCGTACAGAGGCGACGCTGCGCGCGGCGATGGACGACTTCAAGCAGCAGTTCGGTGGTGAGCCACACGAAGAGTACAAGATCACGGTGCTAGTATGCCACGAAGACGAGGCGGCCGCCAAGGCTGCTGCTCAGGCGGCGGCGCTGATGGACGCCACCGACATCTACTGCCACATTGGCCTGCTTCCGCCACTGCGCAGCAACCTGGTCAAGCTCCAGGTCGCGGGCATGCCTCGCCACAACGCCGCTGCCAAGGACTCGGCGTGGGTCCGTGACCGCAAGGCCATCTACGACGCCCTACCCAAGGATGTGGAGGAGATCATCCTGATGGAGCCCGACACCCACGTGCTGCTCGAAGGCTCGCAGACCAACTTCTACGCCGTGCTGGATGGGAAGGTGTACACGGCGGAGGACGGCATCTTGAAGGGCACTGTGCGAGGGCTCGTGCTCGAGGTGTGCGCGGAGCTGGACGTGCCTGTGGTGCTGCAGCCTCCGACGCTGGATACTGTCGAGTCGTGGGACGCGTGCTTCATCTCGAGTACGTCACGACTGGTGCTCAGCGCCGGTAGTCTGGAGTACGATCTGCCTGGAGGCAGTGGACGCAACACGCGCATATTCGAACGCAGTTCGGTCTTGGATCGGCTCGCGGAAGCGGTCAAGGCGGCGGTCGCGCGCAAGAGCACGACGGTGTTTGCGTAATTGATATCGAAATTGAACCTGGGCACTCGATAGATACTCATGAGCTTGATAAGTGCGGCGGGGGATCCCACGAGACCTCTCCTGTCTCCTCGTTCCAGTAGTAAAATTCTCCGATGTTGTGTTCGTCTGCGACCCGCAACCACGCCCCAACTCTCTCTGGTTGGTGGGTCTTGATTGGAGCCTGCGGTGAAACCTCCACGGCTGGTGCGGAGTCGATCACCACTGGAGTTGCTGAGCCGCTAGCCACGACGACAACGTCGTCACCCCACGCGATTCGTCTCTCGCGTCCTTTGACACTTCGTTGCTTCAGTATCATTTGTCGCTTCTCCTGAATGGCTCGCAGCTTGGCCGCCTCTCCGTCTTGGGCTTCTTTCTTCTTTTGCTCGAGAACTTCCATGACTCGTTCGGGGACTTCCACGCCAAGCAGCTTCCATCTCGCGAGCGGCCACGCGTAAAACTGCTCCATCACACGCTCACGGTACGACTTTCTCGTGAACCAACGCTTGAGTGCCGTCGCAGCTCCTGCTCGATCATTGAGAACGGCAGCACACCTCGCGATCCGCAGCCAGTCCTCGTCCTCAATCTTCTCTGGCTCGACCGGCTTTCTCGCTTCGATCACTTGCTGTCGCTTGGCGTTTGCTGGTCGCTTGGTCTTGAGAATTTGCTTCATCATCACTTGGTACGCGTCTCGTGCGAGCGCAAACTCTTGCTTTGCGTAGTATCGATCACCGACATCACGCCACGTATCAGGGTTCTTGATCCACTCGCGCCACGTTGGGTACATGCGATAATACGCCTCACGCTTGTTCGTGCGGAACGCCTCGTCGTACGCTACAGAGCACAGCTTCCGCTTCAGTTTGCCTTCCAACTGCATCACACGCGCAGCGAGAAACAGAACTTCGTGCAGCTCCCAGCCAAACGGTGCAGTGTCCAGCGAATGCATCACGTACTCGCGACTCTGTGGATACATTTGCAACGAGATCATGATGATCCCACCGCGGAAAATGACTTCGTGAAGCTTTGCATAGCGAGGGAAGCAGCCAATGATTCCAGCGATCACCTGAGCTGCCTCGCGATAGTGTCCAGCTGTTTCCAGAACACTAGCGATCTCCTGCAGGAAACTGGGATTCGCCAACACGCCGAAGTGGCAGCTCGCTCTCTGGAAGTAGTACAGCGACTTCTCCAGCAGCGAGTGGTTCAACGTCGCTTCCCAATGCTTCAAACAGCACTTCGCAACTTGTCGTAGCAATGACACGGTTGGCTTCTTCGCTGCTGAGGCTTCCGACATGCGAACCGCTTCCAGTAGCGCCTTCGTGGCCTCGCCGTATTTGTGCTGACTCATGAGCAAGTGAGCTCGACGCACGGAATCAGAGCTCCACACCCGTCCACAGAAGTGCTCTGCTAGCTTTTTCCAGCGCTCACGTGCTTTCGATGGGGACAATGGCGGTGGCTTGAGCTTGGACAGAATCGGGTCGTCTTCGAAGAACTCGTGGTAGAAGAACTTGCGTGGCTTTCTCTTCTTGCGAGGGACCTTGTCCAGAGGCAGCGAAGCTTCATCGTTGCGATACTCACGAACAGAATCGTAGTCAAAGTTGAACGGCGGCGATCCTTTCAGATTGCACAGCTCCTTGACGATCGCCACGTTCGTCGCCAGCATCGACGGATACTCTGCCACGAGATTGGAAAACGCTGCTGCATCTGCTGGCTGCCACAGTAGCTCTTCTAGTCGGTGGCCTTCGTCTTCGATGTCCTGGCGCTCCATGCTTCTGACGTCTTCTTTCATCATCTGGAAAATGCACCGCTCGCGGTAGCGCTTCTGAGCTGTCTTGGCCATGCGAGCGTTGTAGTTGATCGTATAATCTTCTTCGCGTTCCATGGCTTCGCGCTCGCGCTTTTCTCGTGCCTCGTTGGCGATCTGAATGGCGAGCTCGACTCGCCGCTGACGCATCTCTTCGTCATGCATCTCTTTCCGATTTCGCGCCTCCATCACTCGCCTCTTTCGATTCAACTCGTCTTGCTCGGCAAGCGCAGCCATCTTCGCCAGTGCAAGTTTACGCTCCTCGGCCTTGCGCTGGGCTTCTCGTATTTCGCTCGAAAGTCTGTCTTCTTCCTCCATGAGCAGTGTCTCCTTGTGGGCGCGTTTTGCATCAGCCTGTTCCAGTTTTCGCCGTTGCCGGCATTCCTCGAAGTACCGTTCCTTGCGCTCCTTGGCGTGGATCGCAGCCATGAGCTCGTCTTCTTTCTTCATCGTGTAACGCTCCCGTCGCTCCCGCTCTTCTCGCTCCTTGATCTCTTGGATCTTGTTGAAATGCATTGGATCCAGCGAATACCGAACTTGCTCCTTCTCACGCTTTGCCTTCCACGTCTCCGCGTGAAGAGCTCTTTTCATCTCGAAATGCACTTTTCTGCTCCGCTTGTCTTCCATGTCCATCGCGTCCCGTGTCTTCAACTCCCGATCAAGCTCGTCTTGCTTGCGCCGTCGAGATTCTTCTCGCTTGCGATTCAGCTCGCGCTCGTAGGCTTGCTGGGCGTAGAGGATACCCTCAGCTCGTTTCTTCTCCTCCTCTTCTAGCTGTTCCTTGAGCTCCAGACGGCGAATCGCTTCTGCTTGCTGCTCTTTCGACATCTTCGACCACAGTTCGTTTTCTTGAGCCTTTTCCTGGAGTCGCTTGTTTCGAATCTCATTGCGCTTCATCTCATCCGTCTTCAGAAGCTCCATCAGCACTTGCGTCTGTCGCTGCTCTTGCTCTTGCAGGAACTGGTGACGCTTTTCGACTTCTCCTAGTCGTCGTTCATCTTCCTGCGTTCGCCTTCGTAGTTCAGACACGAGATACCGCGTTTGGTACTCCTCAACCACCATGCGCGCGTTTTCGCCTTCTTCTTTCCGTTTTAAGGCCAGCTTCAAGTGGAGAATGTGGTCCGTGTCGACCGTTCGAAGCATACGCAGGTACTCTCGCGTCAGCGTCTCTTCCGTCCGCATTCTCGCGTTCTCGTTTTCTGCGTTGATCTTCTCTGTTACCACTCGTAGCTGACTTGCCTTGATCTCATCCTCCTGTTGCTTCTGTTGTCTCTGCTTTTCTTCTTGCCTTCTCACGTAAGTGTCTTTCTTGGCTTGAACGGCTCGCTGTCGCATGGTAATGATCTCACTAAGTTCAAACACGGCGTGGAAGAGCTGCTTCCGCGTCGCTTCGACTGGTTTGGCGGCGTTCTTCGCCGCAATCCGAGCATTCTTCGCCTTGTACACCGCATTGCTCTCGACTGATACCGTGGTTTCTTCAATCAGCGACAGCATCGCATTCAACGGACGCGCAAGTTCTGGATTCGAGCGCATGAGCTCGTGGAGGCGATGGAGATTGCCCGTCGGCGTCAGCGACCTCAGCATTCGTCTCAGTTCATCCTGCAGGAGCTTCTTGATCCAGCGTCGGTCTCGTCGTCCTCGCCACGCGGCTTGCAGCTTGGTGGCTTCACGGATCTCCGCACGCCGCTCTCGCTCTCGCCGACTCAGCCACACACGTGTAGCCTGTTGGATGCGAATGCTCGCCTGCCATTGGGCCCACGCAGAAGCCATTCGAGCACGAGCCAGCAGCCACCGCCCGCGTCGAAGACGGAACACGCGCTGGATCTTCACGGCGTACGGCCACAGCAGCGCGAGTCGCTCTTGCTCGTCTCTGTGCCATAGTACAAACTGCTGCCAATGGAGCCACGCCGACTTGGTCTTGTGTCGCGCGTAGATCTTGAACAGCGGCGTGAATTTGTACATGAGCGAGATGTCGTTGCGCACGTTGGTGAGCGTAGCCTGCACGCGCTGGCTCGCGGCCTTGGACTCACGCTCCACCTGCGCCTGCTCTCGATACAACTGCTGCAACTGGCTCGCCATGAACGCCCGTGGGTCTTCTTCATTGGCTCGTGTTTCCTGTGGGTTATTGGCCAACACGCGCTGCTGCATCTCGTCCAGCACGCGGTCCATACGCAGCACGGCTTCCTTCTGTTCGGCGATCGAAGCCTGGGCCTTTGTTGGTGATCGTAAAGCAGGAGACGACGCTGACGGCTGTAGGATCTCATGCGTCACGACATGCTGCGTTCGATTCCGTTGCAGCGCACGGTTGCTTTCCTCTGTGCGCCGCAGACGCAGGTAGTTGATGGGCTCTGGCTTGAGCGACACGACAGGCGCAACTGCAGTGACCTTGGTGGCGTCGCTGCTGCGCTGGTTGCTTTCAACATGCTTCGGCTTCTTCGCTTTGATGGGACTTCCCTGTTGTTGAAGTTGCTCGAAATGCTGCGCTTGCTGCTTGATGGAGAGAAACCTGCCGGGCTGCAGCGGCAGTAGGAGGCTCTCGGACTCGATCCGCCGTCCGCTGCACTGCGGCGCCACATTGAATGCGTGGAAGTGCATGGTGCTTAGCGTCGTGGTGCATGTATTATCGTCGGCATGATGTGTTGGCAGATTTTTGTTGGCGTTGGGAGATTATTGTTGGCGTCGGTTGTCACTTTCGTTGGAGTTTTCGCCAACGCCCAAAACGTTGGACTCAAAGGAGTGATGGTCCCAGTTGGAGAAAATGGTTGAAGCGGCGGCAAGGAAGGCAAGCGCCGCCGTCAAGGACGAGGAGAAAGAGGAAGAAGAAGAGGGAGAGGGAGAGGAAGAGGAAGAAGACGACGAAGAAGAGGATGGGGAAGAAGAGGACGGTGAAGATGAGGAGGATGGAGAGGACGAGGAAGATGATGACGAAGAAGTGGAGGGCGAAGGAGAGGAGGAGGAGGCAGGAGAAGTGGATGAGAAGAAGGGTGGGGATGGCGTGCGGCGCAAGTGCGAGAGCAAGAGCGGCAAGCCACGCGGCGCGAAAGTCGTGGCAATCGACGCCTCGTTGCAGCCGATCAAGCGCCCGAAGAAGCCGGAGGACTCGCTGGAGGGGCTCACGATCTCCAAGCAGAAACGCATCGGCTACGCGTGGGAAAGCGGTCCAAAGATCGATGTGCTTCACTACAAGTACGTCCAAGAAGACTACACACGACGACAGGCGGCGGTGGATCAAATGCGCGAGCGCATGCAGAAGAAGTCACGACCGGGGTACGAGCTCCGCGTGCAGCGCAAGTGGACGTGCAAGACCGTGATGAGTATGCTCGCTCGCCGCCATTTGTCCTGGATGCCTTGTATCCACGCGACGATGGCCGACGCAGCCTGGGATGGAGACATTCTCTTGGTCCACTCGCTGCTGCTGATGCGTGGGGATGTCAACGCACGCGACAAGAACGGCCAGCTCGTGCTGAATATTTGTATCCAGCAGCAGCACGAGCCGATTGTGCGGCTGCTGTTGGACCGAGGCGCTGACTTCGACATGCAAGATGACGCGACACTCATGACGCCGCTGAACAGCTCCATCATCATGGGGAACAAGGCGTTGACAAGAAGACTGCTCAAGCGAGGAGCGAACGTCAACCTGGCAGACGGCGTGGGCTTCACGCCGTTGATCTGGGCGTCGGTGCGTGGGTACCTGGAGGTCGTGGCGCAGCTCGTCGAGTGTGGTGCGAACGTCGATCACCAGGACTGTCTCGGGTGGACAGCGCTGCATATCGCGTGCTACAAAGGCTACGTGGATCTGGTCGAGTTCCTGCTGGTCAATGCGAAGGCCAAGTGGGATCTCGAAGACGTGAATGGGTTCACGCCGTTCATGTTTGCCCGCATGGCTGAGAACCACGACATCGTCAAGAAGCTCGACGAGTTCATTGCCAACAGCGGCAAAAAGCGACGGTGGGGGAAGCCCAAGGGCAAGAAGAAGAAAAAGAAAAAGCCAATCGACTTGACGAAAATGTCGCCGAAGAAACTCTTAGCGGGCAGTGCTAACTAGGCAGCTTCAGAAGACCGCAATTTGATGGCGCCGAGTCGGTCTCGACGATACGTGTACTCGTCTCTGGATCGGTCACGATCCCACCTCAAGAGCCGCTCCATGTCCAAGACACGAGCACTACGTCCTCCAAACTGCTGCAGCAAGGCTTTCACGTGTGGCTCCTCAGCCGTGTCGAACGCTGTCAGTCCGTTCATGTTCTTGTGGTTGATCTCTATGCCGTCGCAGCGTGCAAGCAACTTCACGATTGATTTGAGGACGAGTGAGTGGTCTGGATTCCCCAGAGCGAGCGCTGCGATGCCGTAGGAGTTGTTGCCGTCTTCATCGAAGCAGTCGGCTACCAGCTCTTTCTTCAGGAGCAAGTACTCGACGACATCAGGGTAGCCAGCGGTGATCGCCCACACTAAAACGCTGCCCGCACGACGAACTTTGAACGGTGGGGACATCTTGTATCGGCTTGCCGCAGCCAGAAGAAGCTTCACGATCTCCAGATTGCCGACTCCACAAGCTACAAACAGCGCAGATTTAGCTATCGTATCATGGGGGGAGATGACGAAGTCACAGTCAGTGTTCGTACCGTAGTGCACTGGCGTCGCCTCGGCCGCGTGAAGCATTCGACTGTACTTGTAGTTGGCCGTTCGTGGAGCGACGCTCTCCAAAGTTGACTGAGAGACGCCATTATCCGGAAGCTCGAGGGTCGGGTCGGCGCCATGTTGAAGCAGCAATTGCACGATTTCGACGTGCTCGTGCAAGACGGCAGTGTGCAGCAACGTCTCGCCGTGGGCGTTTCGAACGCTGTTGACTTTCTGCGAGTCTTGCGCCAAGAACTCAGCTACGGTCGATATCACTCCGAGCTCAATAGATCGCTGGAGTGATAGCTCGCTTCCGCTGAACTGCGCCGCTGTTCAGTCCGCAACTCATCCATGTGAGCTTAGAGTTCAGTGCAATCTGTCGCAAATACCCGATTCGCACCTGGAAGTCTGTTGTCGTGCGCTCGTTTGCTCAAGAAGCGGCGATCGTCGATGCCCATGTAGTTGTGGACGCCACGCTGAGCACCGTGTTCATGCTGCGATCGGTACGCGCCGTGTGTGAGTGGGTTCCCATCAACATCACGCAGACGATCGCACTCTGCACGAGTGGCAGCTTCCGCCATCAGCTTTCTACTCGCCGCATTCTGCTCGCCGTCCGCGAGGTCAACGTCCTCCATCGTGGTGTGGAGTTTTCGTAAAATGGAGAATCGCCGCGAGTCGCGACCTTTGGAGCAACACAATCAAACAAGCGCACGTTGGGCAAAGTGGTGGCTATAATACGATCAAATCTATTCATCCCTATCACATCAATCGACGCGCCCTGCCTACAGCACTCCAGCTCTTGCGTTTGCGTGGTCATGCCATCGCCCAAGCTGCTGCTACGCGCTATTGCCCCCACTCAGCAGCGAAACAATAAATATTGTACTGGTTTGTGCTGAACGATGCAAACGCAGACAGCATCAGGCGACGAACGCACGAAAAACCACGTGGGTCTCCTTCTCCCGGAGCCTACGCGTGAGTCGATGCATTGACAGTGTGCCGTTGAGACTGCGGCGGGCGCATCGGCAGGTTCGCGGCTTATGCGCTACCGCCGACGAGGATGTTGTTGATCGGGATGTGGACGAGCTTGACGAAGAAGCCGATGAAGCCCATCATGAGGAAGCCCACCGAGGTGGCGCCGGCAATGCGAATGAACTCTGCAAATCACAAGTAAAAAATGTCAGATCTTTGGATCAATAAACGCTAGGAGCTCCGTTCCAACGTGTGTAGACTCACCCTTGCGGTCCGGCTTGTTGCAGATCTTGACAAGGTGGATGCTGCTCTTGGCGAACTGCTGCAGAGGCTGGAGCACGAGCGTGTTGACGTCCGACATGGTGAAGTTGCGTGGGGTGGTGTTGTGCGGTGGCGAGGTCCAAGTGGAAATGGAGCAAGCCTGCACGGTGTGCAACACACACACACAACGCGAGAGGGAATCCTCCCCCTCGGTCAAGAGCTCTCTCTGCCCATCTCCCTCACCACATTTCATCCAATGATCGAGCTCTATTCAGTCGTGGCAGCAAGATGATTGGATGATTTATTTGAGTCAAAGTGCTGGGATGCCACGAGGCCACGTGGGCGTGTCGGCCTGATATGTAGTTAGACACATCTTACTGTCTTCAATTAGTAGTTTTGTTGAAATCTTTCTACAATGTGGCGCAAATCAAGAATCATGCAGTCTATATACAGTATTCATGTTTTCATGTGACTATATTTGCGGCAAATATGAAATTATTGCATATATTGGTAAATAATTTGCAATTTCAAATGTTGCCGTTGGTCAACCCGCGGGAATTCACACGAACATTGAGCGTCATTACATGTATGATGAAGCGCCGCCTGAGCTCCAACGACGTAGAGACCAAGATGGAGGCCCCTGACGCGTCCGAAACCTCCGCTGCTGCCTCCGCCTCCGCTGACTTTGTAGCTGTGGCCCGTGAGCAGCTCACAGAGCTCGTGCAGTCGGTCTTGTCGCGTGACGTACTGAGCTCTCTCGTGTCCCAAGCAGTCGTGTCCATGGCGCCCAAGCGCTTCGGCAACGTGTCGTTTGGCAGCGGCGACGAGACGAACGTCAACGCGTTTCTCCACCAGAAGCTGGGCAAGGACAACCTGTCGCGTCGCGCCGGTCCGCGCGGCACCAAGCTCACGTACATCGAGAGCTGCAAGGCCATCGAGCTGGCCAACCAAGCCTTCGGCTTCAACGGGTGGTCCTGCCACATCCTCGAGTGCAAGGAGGAATACGTGAGTGAAGTATGCTTAATTCTATAGTCGGTTGTGTGGTGGCTCATGCTTTATGGGTCTGTGCAGCGAGAGAAGAAGGGCGAGCGGTGGTGCATCGGCTTCAGTTCGCTCGTGCGCATTGAGCTCAAGGACGGCACGAGCCACGAGGACGTGGGTTTCGGCCAGGCCGACGGCCAGCCGCACTTGGGCGCCGCCATCGAGCAGGCCAAGAAGGCCAGCATCTCGGACGCGCGCAAGCGAGCGCTGCGGCTCTTTGGTGAATACCTGGGCAACTCGTGCTATGATAGAGAACACATCAAGGACGTCCACTCGAACAAGGTGCGTGCGCTGGACTTTCTTGGCTTTGGCATACAGCAGGAGTGGAAACTGACTGGGCTGTTTGGATGTTGTGGATGATAGCCGCAGCTCTCTCCGGCGGTCGCGATTCCAGCTCCCGGTGGTCGTTCGTTGGGGGCGAGTGGCTCAGCGTCGGCGAGTGCCGTTGGTCCTGCGGGTCCACTCGTGAACCTCCCACAGCAGCATCTACCAGCAAACGGCCAGCAGTTCCAACAGCAACCACAGCAGCAACAACAACAGCAGTACCAGCGTCCACAGCCAGTGATGGTCGCGACGCCGTCACCTCCGCAGCAGGCACCGAACGCGAGCGTGGCGAACCGCATCATGGCGCTGCAGGCGGCTGAGGCTTCTCGCCAAGCAGCCACGATGACCAGTGGAGTCGGTGGCCCTAACGCAGCTGTCGGTGGCGGAGGAGGGATGATGCGCGCGATGCTGCCGCCCTTGCCTCAGCTCACGACCGCGAGCCACGCCGCCCCTCAAGTATCAGCCGCCTCGTCCGGTGCTACAGGAGCTCGTCCACTTCAGACTGCAGCACCACTCGTCCAGGCCCCGCCAGCAGCCGCACACAACATTCCGCCCCGCCACCAGAACCAACCGCCGCAGCCGTACGTGCCTCGCAACGCTCCGCCGCCGTCGCGCATGGCTGACTACCCTATGATCAAGACCGAGCCGCCTCGCAGTATGACAACATCCTCATCCGAGTTTGATATGAACGACCTCAGCCTCTCCCAATTTGACTACGATCCTAGTGAAGACGGCCCGCCCGGGGCCGCCAAGCGCATGCGCTCTTAACGTCGACTACTTCAAGTATAAGCTAAGGCACGATGCCATTCGTGAGTTTCTGGAACTGGTCGTAGCGCTTGGTCCACTTGCTCTTGTAGCTCGTGCCCACGAGCTTCATCACGGCTTTCACGGTCTGCTCCGTCGTGTGGTGCAGCAAGAACCGATCGCGCAGCTTTTGCAGTTCCTTCGACACGTCGCGGCCCTGGAAGCACGGAAACGTCGAGTTGCGCATCATGATCTCCACGAGTGTGATGATCTTCTCGGCGCTGCGCTGAGCCGCCAACAGTCCGCGTGTAAACAAATGCATGAACTCGCCAAAGAGCTTGCCGTCCACGCCGCCCAAGACCTCGACCATTTCCTTCGTGAGCTTGAACGGCGCTGTCTCAATGCTCCAATTGCCGCCTGGGGCGATGCCGAGCATGAACCCGAAGTCGATGTGGATCAAGCGGCCCTCCGTGTCGAGCATGACGTTGCCGTTGTGGCGGTCCTTGATCTGGAGCAGATAGCACACGATCGAGTACGCCACGAGCGAGTGCAGGAAGTTGCGCTGCGCGGTCTTGAAGTTCTTGGAGTTGACGTCGCCACCGCCATACGTGCGCTCGAAATGCACACGCAGACTCTGGTAGCCGGGCTTTTTCTTGAGCGAATCAAGCGACTGAGCATCCGTCAGCGTCTCGATCAAACCGCAGGTCTTTCCCGTGGAAATGATGCGGTACGGACGCAGCCACAGCGGGAGGTTGTTCTCGCGGAAGATGTCTCGGAACTTGGAGATGAGCTGCATCGCGAAGACCTCCTGACGGATATCGTCGTTACTCTTGGAAATCTATTAGGACACCATCCATCGGTCAGCCACCATCTCAGCCCACACTTGTTCTTGACAGTACCGTACCAGCGAGATGACGTTCCAACCGGTTAGCTTCCCGTTCGGTGAAGTCGCACGAATGCGTTCCTACAGAAGAACACAGTGCTATGTTAGCAATACAGCGACAATATTGGGAACAAACTCACGTAGAACGACTCACCTTCTTCTCTCTCCAGCGCTCGCCAAAGGTGCCACTGTCACTCATGAGTTTGGACAGGCTGCACTCGTACGCTGTGCGAGATCGGTGGCGAATCAGCTTGTGGTGATCCTGCACCACAGCGGTGCCACTCGCATTCGTCGCTTGCGGCTTGAACACTTCGCTCGCTGGAGCGTTTCCTTCAAGAACTCCTGGCGGCGGATACGACGCGATGTTGAGATGCCGCTCGAGAGCCTGAAGCGTCGCTTCCTCCGATGCACCGTCTTGCTGGAACGTCACGGCTACCTGTTCGAGGTCAGTAGCATCATCATCCTCGCTGTCGTGGGCTTGTTGGCTGTCAAACGACATGTACTTGCCCTTGAACGAGTGCTTCTTCAGGTATGCCGACACTTCCACTTCTTCATCGACGTACGAAGCCATGGAAGTCGAGATCGAACTGGAGCTGCCTCGCGTCAGTAGCGGTGAGCGACTGGATGGACTCATTATACTTGAAGGTCTCGAGAATGAAGCGCGCTGGCCGGCGGCATTCACTTGGTCTTCAATCACCTCGAAGCACAGCAAGCACGGAGCTCTGCTGTGGGTCGAGAAGACGGTGCCTTCGTCCTTGAGTACGCGCGTAATCCTTGAGAATGGGTCGGACACGCGTCCTAGTGGGATGTAGGCCATTGGCGGGACTGCGAGAGCCTCCAACTCGGCAGGCAGGTGCTTCTTTCGCTCGCTTGGAGGCTCGATGAAGCGCATCTTCTCGGAAATGTCGCTCAACGCCTTGACGAAATCGCGCTGCTCGTGGAAGTATTTGTATCGCTTCTGACGCTCTTTCTCCATCCACTGCATGAGCAACTCGCGCTGCATCTTGGCCTCCTCTTCTTCGGAAATCGCGGCATCCTGCGGTGTCTCTGACAGTTCTCCTTCTTTTGGTGATGCTGGCGGCTCCTCGGGTCGAGCGCTGGAGCTCTTAGCACTTGTGGAATCTCTTGGGACTGTTGCCGCAGCCTTTCTCATCTCGATCAAGCGCTCGCGCATGCCGGGAATGCGCATCAGCATCCTGGATACTGCATCAGGAGATGATGATGCTGCGGCTGGTAGCTCAAATTGCTGGTTCACGACATTCGCTTCAATCGACATGAGCAGCTTCGCACACACGTTGTAGGTCTTCGGGTCTTTGTCCTGGATCTTGGCTTCGAGCAGCCAAAATAACTGCAGCGCCAAGTGGATGCAGTTCCCGAGGTGCTCGACATACGCCTTCGCCTTGCAGATCGACAGCAGCAAGTTCACGAGCTTCTCGGTCTTGGTCATCTCGATGTTCACGACGAGGTGCATGATCTGCTGGATGTAGAACTCGACATCGTCAATGTGGTGCTCCGCGTATTCCGCCAACCGGTCGATGACGAGCTCAGTCGCGAGGGCGTTGTCACGGTAGCGATGCAGAAGTGTCACTGCGGTGTGTGCGTCGAAGCTGTCCTTGTCTTGCAGCATCGACAGGAAGAACGACTTCTCAGTCGCCGCAGACGCGAAATTCAAGCAGCTCATCGCATGAAGCCACCGCTGCTTCTCAGTGTGAGTCTCCGCCTCAACAGCCACGAGCTTCGATTTGAGCGTACTGATCACTAGCGCGTTCTCGAGAGCACCACTGTGGGCTTCACCGCCAAGCAGTTGAGCTCTTGTGCCCTTATCGAGGTCCACAGCATCCTTGGCACCCACGACGATGATCTTCTTCTTCGATGCCGGGCTGACTTGTCCTTGAGGAGTGAGCGACTCTTCTTTGTTGTTGTACACGTGCAATGTGCGGCCTTGGAGAACGCAGTAGCGGCGACGACGCACGTGAATACGCACCCACAAGAAGCCTTCCATGGATTTCTCTTCACTCTCCGCTGCGTTCGTCGTATCTTGGATGTGCTGAGCTGATTGGGGCGCTGTTATCCTGGCCGACGTGTCGATGATGGTCTTCTCAGAATGTGGTTGCTCACTCTGCTTGCGAGACGCCAGGCTCCTCGGCGAGAGCAAGAACGACATGGCTGCCTGAGACCCACGCTAACGCCGTCGTCAGTCAGTTGATTGCCCCCACTAAGGAATCGGAAATATTGCCACCATCCTCACGCTGCGGTGGAGACTTAGGCTGAAGAGTCGCACTTGAACCTCGGCGGCATGTCGGCTTCGTTGGGACTTCATTTTCCGTTTCGTACTGCTTTCCTCCCCTTCCGCAATTAGCACTCGTTGCTTGTGACGGCCATCCCTAATCATAGAAACATCCTAGCGACATGCACCATGCACCACGCACCCACGACCCATCATCGCATGAGATCCCACAACCCGGAAGCACTTTTGAGAGCACGTCAGCCGCGGGTGCTCAACATCATTTACTCATGAGGGAACAAGCTGTAATCGCTGTCTCGTCCACCTCCGTCGACGTCGTCGTCGTCTTCGAATCCGTCTTCACGCGCTGCATACTGCGCTACATCACTAAACAAACCTCCATAAAACTCACCGGGTAGCTGCGGACGCATGTGCTTTCCGATGATCGACGTCAGCATGCGATCGCGAGCCCAATCCGGTCCTTCGGGCGGAGCAAGCGTCGTGGCTCCGATCGCGTGCTGGTATCGGTGGTACGCTCGCGCGATCATGGTCGCATTGATCGCCGTCTGACGCACGAGCGGCGCCAGCCACGTGCTGTTGATCACCATTCCGTCTTGCAGCGGGCCAAGAACGCGTGCACAATGCACCTCGCCATCGTCGACGTAGTTTTCATCCTCTCGTGTGATCACATCGCGGAGGTTGAACAGCGGCGAGCCTTCGTGGGCAATGCGCACGCAGAATAGATCATTACCCAGTGGGTCAATGATGATCACGACTTGCGAGCTGGGTGTCGGCAGCTTGAACGTCGATTCCCACAGCACACTTCCCGGTCGGTAGTTGAGTTGAGTCTCGTTCCACACGATCAACACGTTCGATCGTTCCAATAGCACCGCTGGCTCGACGAATCCCCCACTGCCGCCTCCTTGCTGGCGATACTTGACTGGATACGTCGACACGTAGAAGCACGTTTCACCTCCGTAAGACGAGTGGCAGACAGCATCGCCAACAAAGCGCGACGACGTGGTCGCGTAGCTGACGTTGTTGTCGGCCAAGTCCATGCGATCACCAAGGCCTCGCACGAACTTCTCGTAGTCCTTCGACACCGTCGTAATGCCGACTTCGATGTCGACGCTGCTCACGACGTGCACATTATCGAAACCACCCTCTGATCCTTGACTGGACGCGTACGCAACGCCAAACTCGAAAGTCTCCTTCGTCGGGATCTTGTCTAACTCCTCCAGCTCGTGCAATAGCTCCCCACCGGCAGACTTCATCGCGAACAGCGTTCCCCAGTTGCGAACAGAGAGAAAGCCGAGCTCGGTCATCATGCGGCGAGACACCTCCCACGATTGGAGAGCCTCTTCCCTTGCTGGTGGTCGTGGTGCCGAGCACTTTGAGTAGCCGAGACGAAGGTTGGCCGTGGCATCCCGATCCGAGCGGTCCTGCATCGCCAGCAGCTCCGTGAAGACGCTTTCTTGCAGATCGCGTGTTTCTCGTCCGATGGCCGCTGCTTTTCTCTCGCTGATTGAACTCAAGCCGCTGTTGCCCTCGCCTGGAATGACTTGTGCCTGCTTCGACGAAGTGTTTGCATCCTTTCCGTTCGTCGCGCCAAACGGAGGGTGGATGTGCCAACTCATCAAATTCGACGAGTGATGAGTCACTCGGAGGGCTTGCAGCAGCGGGTCCTTGTCGACGTCAGGTTGGTTGAGTCCAGCGTCAGCTTCCTCCGCGAAAAGTGCGGCCTCTTCATCAGACCAGTCGGAATTGTCGGTCAAACTTCCACTGGACTCCACGTAGTGCTCGTACTCTTCTACACTGCGATGCCGCGGGCCATCGCGGAAGCGAGGCTTCGTCCTCCACACGTAACGACCCGACGAATCTCGCATGATGATCACGGTTTCTGCTGCTGGTGATGTAGCTGTTGGTGGTTTCTCGATAACACTCAGCACGGCGTTCTTGTTGATCGAAAAGAATCGGCAGTGGCGTTGGACTTCTGCTGGGTTCTGCTCACAGAGTTCTGCAAGAACAGCCTACACAACAAGAAAGTTCCGAAAAGTTAGGTGGGTGGTCACCGTCTTTCTCCAATAGAAATCGCACCTTTTCGTTGAGGCCGCCCGTTTCGACGTCCAAATGGGCGACGTGGTGCTTCATGAGCATGTTGAGCAACTTTTGGGAAGCTTCTCGAACAGGAGCGATCGAAATCCGGCCGGCGATCGATCCAGTTCGGTCGCTCGCGTCGATAACGGCGCTGATGATCCTCGATACAACACCTGGCTTGGACAGAAGGAGCGGGGTCACCGCCACCCACTCGGTGACACAGCGATACGCAGCGCCCATAAGCTCGTCCAAGAAGAATGGCGCCCGGTTGGATCGAATAACGGGCTTGCTGGCGACGATGAAGTCGCAACACGCGTTCACGAGATGGACAACGGAGCTCGTAGCGTACTGGAAAAGCTCTTCACAGACGAGGGAGAGGTGGCGAAGACACTCGAAGGCAGTGAACATCACTGGAGCCTTATACCGCGCAGCCTTGCTGACGATCGAACACATCAGCAGCATCGTCACGGGCACCTGCGAGTTCTCACTGGACACGAGCCCTGTCGACCAGAACGAAGCTTCTTGCTGAATAGCGACGGTGAGCTGCCAGAGCATCATCTGCTGGTTGGTCGGGTCGTTCTCGTTCTTGATCGAATTCACCAGAAGGGCCACGACTTGCGAGCTCGTATACTTCGGCAATGTCGAGTAGAGGCCACTGATACCAGCCATCGACTGCTGCACGATCTCCCTCTCTGCTTCCTTGATTAGCGATCGCTGGAAAAAAAATTGGGTTAGCGAATAACGCCAACGACGATGACAGCCAGCCATCGTACCGGCAAGTGGGTGTGGAGTGTGAGGAGGGACGCGCACGCTTCGACACAGGCACGGCGCAGCAGCACGAGAGGAATTCCGCCGATGGATTGCTCTTCAGGACCCATTCGCTCTGCCGCACTATAACATCACGACCGTGGTAAATATCAGTCTTCAGGTATCCTCAGCGGCGATAAGACGAAGAATACGTACCGCAAAATGCGTTCGATGCCACGATGGAATGAGCCAGTGATGACCGCGGAGCCGCGCAACGTGTGGTTACCGTACGAGCTGAAGATGCGCGACCAGTTGAACACAGCGGCAGCCACGATACGATCGTCTCCCTCCAGCAACGCGCTCTGAACGGACATCAAACTGCGCACGGCATACGACCAGTGGATGCGCTTCGCTCGACCATTCGAAAAACCGGTGATGAGTCGACCCAGGCATCGGAGTGCTTCGCTTCGGCAGGCAGCGTATCGGGGACTACGACTCAAGCAGGCATCGAACAGCCACGGACCAAGCAATCGAAGGATTGTGTTGACGTCTGGTGGTGAGCGCGAACGACGAGCGGACGAGGAGGAGCCGTTGGCTCCGCGGTAGGACGTCATCGCGCCATTCTTCCCCGAGTCTCCACGATCCAGCATCGACAAATGCACGGTCTCTCGGTTGCCGAGTGTCGAATTGAGGGCGCCGAGGACTTGATCCCATTGCACGACGGGGATCTGCTCGATCTTGGTGAATTCATCTGCCAGGCGACTGATTCCTTTCTGTAAGACATAGTCAACATGAGTCTACAGACCAAAGAAAATGAATCATATCCAGACGTACCAGAGCGACGAGATACACGTCGGGGTCGTTGAAGCCGGTGGGGTGCCCCACGACGCGCACGAGTCGGTACCACGCGTAGGACATCAGTGACATATCCATGTCAACGCGGGACTGCATACGGTTCTCGGCCCACACAATATCCACGTCCTTGGTGCTCTCGAGCGTCTGCAAGTGGCGCATGACGCTTCTCGTGAGCGCCAGCGTCACGGCGTTCCACTGCTCGATGACCAAAGGACGGTGGATCCACCGCCGGTAGAATTTCTGCAGCAGGTTCCACAGCTCGCCACGCGGTCCGCACACGGCGAGCGACCGCAAGTACAGCTCAAACAGGATCCGCACGAGCGCGCCACACAACTGGTTGCCGAGCGAACTGCGCGAGCCGTGGAGAATGCCGTCAGCGGCACCGAGCAGCAGGCGGATCATGCGGTCCCACGTCTGCGGCGCGAGCTGCGCGCCTCGGCGCTTGGCGACAGCCTCGAAGATCTCGAGCACGCGACTGCAGAGCTGCACTTGCTTGGTGATAAGCCCGTTGTCGGTCGTGGTGCGCTCGTCGAACAGCAGCGTCATTTGGCCGAGCAGGTCCTGGATGAAGGCCTGCTCGACCTTCTGCATACACGGCGGACGGCAGTCCTTCGTCTTGACGTTGGCGTCGACGCCGAGCCATTTCTCGTAAATGCGGATCGCGCCGGCGATCACGTCCGCGTCGTCCATCTGCAGCGCGAACGAGTGGCCGATGATCTCCATGGACCAGCGGATGTGGTGGCCGCTGGGCAGGATGTCGCCGATGTCCACGCCCTCCGTGTTGAGGAAGCCGACGACCATGGAACACAGCGTACGCTGGCATTTCTCCGAGAATTTCTACACAACCACAGACACCAGAGCATCAGCAACGGAGCGATAGTATGTGTAAATACACGAGCTATGGTAATCGCAGACGTACCTTGAGAACGTAGGTGTCTTGCGCGAGTGGCACGAGCTCACACTTGGAGATCCATGGGAGAAACATCGTGCGTCTCGTACGCCGGTTTACAGACCCAGGAAACGCCGGTTACGCAGGAGACGCACAGAGGATACAGTGATGATGCGGATGCAGCAGGTAGCGTAGCGCTGGCGTCGCTATGGCGGTCGTAGCTGTCGGCTGAAGTCGTCGTCGGCAGCTCCGTCGGCGGTGCCTTTTTCCCTCCGCAGACTTCCAGTTCAAATGGGGGGGGGG
>JAADXE010000494.1:0-23427 GCA_023337545.1 Pythium coloratum | reverse complement strand
CCCCCCCCCCCCCCCCCCCCCCCCCCCCCCCTTTAGCTTGAGAATTGAAAAGAACGGAAGATAATGAATGAAAAGCCGTGCTCGTGCTGTTGTCTTCACGGATCGAAGCCATTTTCAACTATGGCAACACCACGACGGAGGAAATAATGGCTCAGTTTGTTGCCCATAACTTTGTTGTCGGCTCGCTACATGAAGTGGACACCGACTCAAACCTTCCAACTCAGCTGGGCGTGCGGAAGATGGCGACCTGGTCCACGACAGGCGAATGAACCGAAACGGTACCACTCTCAGTAGATCGAGGAGCACGAAGGGAGTTGACACGCCAGACACACTCATTATGTTGGCAAATTATCCTCACACATCGTGCCAATCCCTCCAGCACCACGCCAACGTCTCGACTCTATCGCACCCAGCCAGCCGACGGCCGCTACATCTTTACGAAGGACCCCATGCGTCCGTCCGTCGGTATGCTGCAGGCTACATGGAGACCCGAGTACAGTCGCCCTGCGAAACGCCCTGCAGGTGGCAACCAGATTCCGCCCCACATGATCCTTGCTAAACTCCATCACCAGAATACGTATTATATTTTTTGATATTTCGATGCAAGTTTGTGTTGGGCCAGTACATACCTGATTTCCGATTTTTGTTCCATGAATCCTTGCCAAGGTCTCCAGTATTTTTGGTTCTCGTCTCTGCGTCTCTCTTGGAGCAAGCAAACTGCTGCAATTCTTTGTTCTGAAGAATACAACAAAATGTTCTGCACATTCCCCCCGAGTCGGACTCGTCACCTGGGGGATGCGTGGACCACCTGCTTTTTTATCTCTTGGCTGCTCGCGCGCCAGATGGCTGTCGTGCGGATACCACTTGTCGTTAGACCTTGAAGAGCTCCTCTCAGCGACCACGGAAGAGCCAGCAGCGACCTTCCACATCATCGCCGTCACCTGGTCGCGCGGCTCGCCTGGTAACAACCTGCCGCCGTAGATAGACCGGCAGGCTGCCGGTCTATCTACTATATCTACAGTCTCTCTATCTGGATAGACCGAGTCGAGCCGCGTCCAGAACACTTCCCGCAAGCGGGCGACTGTGGATCACTCGTGAATTTGTTCCGGGTGACTCGAGTCCCTGCCATCGGAACACGTTATTGGTTCCTGTTCCCCCCGAGAACGAGATCGTGAATATGATGGCAAACAAACACTCCGACCAGGCGATCGCGAGAAAGGCGACACAGCAAATGCTGTCTCCAGCCGAGATCATGGACGCGCCGTCCATGGACATGGACGAAAGCGGACACCTCACGCTCAGTATCGACCGCTCCAACCATCGCTTCATGGCTGGCGACAAGTTCTTCAACTACCAGCAGTACGGCGCGTTGCGCAGCGGCGGTGAAGTGTCGTTGTTCTCGCGTGAATACCTGGGAATCCTGGTTTCAGCAGCTCAGTCCAGCTTCACGTACGCAGTCATGCGATACTGCGTGCGTCCAACGCTCATGAACTTCCTGCAGCTCAACCGCGCCGAGAACCAGGCCGTGATCGAGTGTTTGATCAGCCTGCCGACGAGTTTCAGTTTGTTTTGCGGCCTCGCGTCCGACGTGTTGCCGATTGGTGGCTACCGACGCAAGTCGTACATGCTGTTGGGGTCTGCGATCAGCTTCTTGATGCTGCTGGGACTCACGATCCTCGCTGGAACCATTAACCCGACGACCACAGACAAGGAAGGCCGTGGAGAGTACTTGATCTACTACATGCTTCTCATCCTCGGCTCAGTGGGCGGCACGCTGGTCTCCAAGGTCGCGACCGACGCCCGTGTGATCGAGCTCTCGCAGCGTGAGCCGCTCACGTCGCGAGGCCACATCCAGATCAACTACCTCATCTTCCGAGCGCTGTTCGAGTGTTCCGCCAGTTGGCTCACGTCGTTCCTTGTCAACTACGACGTCAAGCTCAAGAACTATCATCTCCAGGTCGACATGTTCTACGTCTTGCTCGTGCTGTGTATCTTGGCACTCGTACCCGTGCCGTTCGTGCTCATGAACTGCACCGAGAAGAACATCCAGCAGAACGAAGTCGACATGATGCACAACATGATCGCGGCCGGTCTTCCCACGACGTCCGCCAAGGCGCTGACGACGCCAATGATGCGGGTCAAGGCCTTCTTCCGCATGTGCCAGCAGCGTGCCGTGTGGCAGATCGTGTTGTTCCTGTCCATCCTCCTCGCGACCACGCGGTTCTTCTTCGGCTCGGCCAACAAGGCACTCAAGACCCTCGCCCAGCTCGACGCCAACACGAGTCTCCGTACGGACGCCATCAAGTTCATGGTTACGATCGCTGTGATGATCGGCTGGAAGATCTGGTGGTCCAACAGCGACTGGCGTCGTACAGTCAACACCGGTCTCGTGGCCCTCGTGGGCATTGAGGTCTTCCGTGCTCTCATGATGCTGTACGTGCCTTCCACTCGCACGCAGCTCTTCTTCGACGCCATGCTCTGCATCATGGCCGTGTCCGACGGTGTGATCTCCATCTTCTCGTTCATCCCAGCGACCGAGATCGCCGAGTACGGTTCAGAAGGCGCGACCATCGGCCTGCTCCAGTCCTTCCGAAGCTGTCTCGCTGTGGCCACGCGTACGATTAGTGACCAGGCCATGTCCAAGGTCGCGTCTGTCGAGCTCAAGCAGGGTGATGGAGCTATTGGGACACTGTGTCTGCTGCTCATGATCTCATACGGCGTCCACGCGATGGCCTTCTTCTCCGTGTTTCTGCTGCCGAGACAGAAGCTCGACGCCCAGCAGCTCCGCGTATACGGAGGCTACAGTAAGATCGCGTGCGGCGTGCTGGTGATCATCTTCCTGGCTTTCTTCTCCTTCTCCACGACCATCAACCTCAAGGCCGTGATCGACATGGCCATGGGATCGCCTCCATAGACATACTACCTCCTCCAAGACCACGTCACCGTGTGTAGTGAAGCTTATTTACGGAGATATATTAGCTATTCCATGTCTCAATGAATGTCCGGAACACTGTTTAGTCCATCGGATCCCGTTGATAGTCCAGCTATCCAGACACGATAGTCCATTGGACTCATGTAAGTTGCCTTTTGGTCTTACAACAGGTCTCACATCAGATGAGAGGCAATGATACGATGTCTCACTCCATAGATTCGCTCCGCTTTTACCAGTATACATGGACGTCTTCATGATATCCAGAGCGTCCACGAGTAGAGTCTCACGGACGACAACAGCTTGAGCCGCGTCGTCACTAGGGCTCACGAAGTTCGTGCGATTCGACCAGAGCGGCTGTGACAAAAACTGATCTAAATCGGTATCATACCGGTATTTTGTTCCGCTGTGGTGTGGTCCACCTCAACTTGAATACACTCTGCGATTCTGCTATCGTTTTGGAGAGGGACGGAAACCGTGAAGTGCTGCACATCTGCGCGAGAAGCTCCATCGTCGCAGAGAAACCTGCGGAAGCAGCGCCTGCGCATCTCGCTCTGTACGCCGTCTCCTGGGCCCCACGCATCACTAGCATCTCTACGATACACACTGCTGTGTTTTACGTACCACCAGCAGTCTAAATCGACCTTTCCGTGCGTCTACAAGCCACTACAAGCGAAGCAAAATGGCAGTTTGGTTCGGACACACACAGACACTGACCAGCATCTCCAAATCGGTCTCCACCGTGGCCAGCGGCATCATGGGACTCGAAGCCAACCTCGCCACCTTCATGCAGAAGGTAAACCTCTATCTAACCACGGGTTTTCGCGTCTCCAGCCGTCTAATATTCATGGTTTTATGATCATTTATTAGGTGACATATTACGACAAGTTCTTCCAGCGTGTGGGCGTGAATCTCCCTCCTGAAGTGTTCAAGACAGCGGCACGACTCTTCGCGCGCTGCTACGAGTACCGTGACGAGATCCGCGACGAGCTGGAGTCGAGTCTAGCGTACGTGGCAGACGCCGGCCGCTGGGTCATCGGCATGGAGGACTGGAACTCGAAGATGGAGAAGCGGCTCGCGCAGATCAGCGAGCTCGTGCTTTTGACCAACACGCTGCTCGTGGAGTTCACGCTCACAGGCAAATGGGGCGCCGTGGGGGCCAAGAACGAGCTGGACGCGTACCTGCGGACCATCGCGGACTCGGTCGTGCTCCATAACGGCCAGACGCCGAGTAGTAATCGGTCCACAGCGTCGACGGTGAAGCCTACGACCCAGAAAACGATAGAGGAGGAGTTTCAGGAAGAAGAGGACGACAACCGGTTGTTTCCAAGGGCAAAGAAGACTGTGGAGACTCAGGACGAGCCGGAGAACCTGCTCTTCCCTCAGGCGACCGGGTCTCCTCCAGTGTCTACGACTGGTGCCAAGTCTGCTCGGTCGACGGACAGTGATGAAGAGCTGTTCATAGCACGTAGTAGCGTTGATGCTGAAGCTGACAGTGCTGGTTCGTCGGCGCTGGAGGCTGTGGACGCGACTGCTGGTGTAGTTGACGAGGATGACGACGTGTTGAATCCGTTTGCTCGAGCCTACCAGCCGCCAGTGTCGGTCGAGTCCAGCTTGGCGAGTCTACGTGCCGAGTCGGACAACGGCAGCGTGTACTTCAACGCGCTGGACTCGCAGCAGGCTAGCCAGATCACTGTGAACGGAGACCGGGGTGACGCTGACTTTGACGACAGCGACGGACCAGACAGTCCCGTGAGCTTGGGCGAGTACGAGTGTTTGGACATCGACTCGATCCCTCAATATGTGGCGTTCAAGCCGTCGGTCATGTCGAGAAAGAGACGCTTGAAGCAGCAGTACAACCAGTTCTTTACGGGCCCATCGACTTCACCGTCCGAGTCGATCGAGTCGCTGCGTTCGACACCTGCTCCACCACTGCAGCGGTCACCACAGGCGTCTCCACGAGCCAACGGACGGAAGTCGCCAGTGAAGGACCGCCAGCGGCTCATGGACCTCAACTACTCGTACGATTTCCAGAGTGAGCTCAACTTCAACCCGTTCGCGTCGCCTGGGATGGTTCCGACTGCGTCTGAGGCTGCAGATACCCTGCCAGCGATGGAGTTGTCGATGCGGCGGACAGTCTCGACCGTTGAGGAAGAAGAAGAGATGCCGAAGATGCAGCCAATCCCAGAGCAAAGCTTTGGCCATGAACGACAATTCGTCGAAGAACCACCGTCTTCGACTGAGACCGAGCGAGTGGAGCGAGTTGAGCAAGTTGAGCAAGTTGAGCAAGTTGAGCCACTCGAGCCTCTTGAGCCTCTTGAGCCCCTTGGGCCACTGGAGCCTCTTGAGCCTCTAAGCGATACCGTGCCTACGCCAACGGTTGAAGAAGACCACGATACTGACGAAGACGAAGACGTGGAGCTCAGCAGCTACGACGGATCTCTGCCGTCGGGGCTGTCGGAACTCGAAGACGACGAAGAAGATGAGGAGGAAGAGGAAGAGGATATCCCACACATCACAGCGTCTTTCAACTTGGACATGCTGCTCACGCCGCAGTCGCAATCGGAGGACGAACAAGACGAAGTCTCGCGGCTGCTTCACCTGGACGAGTCGCCAGAGCCACATCCAGACAGCCACGAAGCCAACGCCAGTAGACAAGACAGTCCTCGCTACGAGGAAGTGATCCTCAGCTTTGAGCCATCACATTAAGCAAATTAGCAAGCTCCAACAAACTCGAATTTAATCGCCAAAGATATGATACAAGGCAGTTCACATGAACGTACAGTGTAAAAGGGCAGTCTGAAGTGGGGGGGGAAACATGATGATTTCGATAAATATGCACAAATGGCAGCGGAACAAACGATCAAACACCTAGCAACTCACACAACGACTACGACTGCGCAACACCATCAAACCGAGGCCTTGAGAATCACGCGAATTGGGCTTCCACCACCTCCGCAGCCGACGACGGGGCCGTGAAGTGGATCACGTCGATGGTGATGTCGTCGTGGTAGTCGCGGCGCTCTCCGGGCGCGATCTTCTCCAGATCCTCCGTGCTCAAGTTGTAGTACTTAGCAATGCGTTCCATCACAGCTTCGCGCAGGCCTTCACTCACGTTCTCGACGCCTTTCTCACGCAGACTGTCGATCGTCGAGGCGATCTCGTCGTTGGTCATCTCGCCATACAAACCGTCCGAGCCAAGCACGAGAAACTCGGGCTGGCGTTCGTTCAGGTCGAATTCAAACACGTCGGGCACTGCTGTGATGTACGGACGCTTGAAGTTTCCGCGGATGCGAAGCCCTCGTGGCATGGGCGCGCGGTTCACCTCCTGGACCTTCATGTACGTGTCCCCGAGGCTTCTTGTGGGCTGGAGACGGCCTTTCACGTAGAAATTCTGGGCGCCAATCTCACGCACAATGTCGTAGTCGTCCGGGTACAGGATACGAAGCCGTTCCTGCTCACGGGTCTCGTTGGCAGAGTGGTCGAGAGTAACTTGCTCGACTGTTAGTGATCCGTCGGGCTCACGGAACGCCATGATAGCACGGCAGTCTCCACAGCTCGCGACGTACAGCTTCGTGTCCACGACCATAGCGATCACAGCACAGGCGCCGACGGAGCAAGCCGACCAGGAGCCTCGAGCAAACTCCATCACACTGCGGCGGTTGAAGTCTCGGTCCGTGTACTGGAAGCCGCTCATGATTGCATCAGTCACAGTCTCTCCATCAATCAAATGGCGTTTGATGTTGCGGTACAGGTTACGCTGCACGTACTCAACGGCCTGCTCGCCGCCGTGGCCGTCGTAGCAGCCACAGAAAAACACGGAACTGTTCTCTGGCTCAGCGTTGTCGTCAGCGTCAGCAGTCAGCGAGAGCCGGTCGAGAATGTACTGCGAGCGGTCTTCGTTGTGGTTGTTGGCAGCGTAGCTGTCCATGTCGTAGCGCCAGAACAAATCACTGGCATCGCTGACGACGTCCGACACGTGGGGCGGAACCGAAAGCACGCGCAGATCATCCAGAAAGTCGTTCTCCGGTTCCACGCGCTGTTGCAAGAACATGAATATGCCAGTCAGAAAAAACGTTATTTGGTGCCAGAACGGAAATATGTGAGCCGTCTACATACCTCGTTCATGGCTTCGGGTTGGATGATGGCGAAGAAGGCGAGGAAGAGCGCGCGCCATGGGCTCGTGCTCTCTGTGGGCGATGGTGACGACGTGAACTCCGACTCGGGCGTCACTTCGTCCTGGTTGGACGCAGCCTTCTCAATGGGGATGCTGGCGCTGGTCAGCAAGAGCCCCTTCTTGACAACGGACGCCGTGGATGCCGCCGACTGCTTCGTCATGGCCGACGTCGCGATGCCGTTAGACGCCGCGACGCTCGCCTTCTTGCGCAGCGCTAGCGCGTTGCGGCGCATCAGCGTGCGGTTGTAGCGCTGCCAGAGCATTGTGCGGTGCTTGCGCGCACAGGTCAAAAGCGTCATCTCGCCGCGTTCTTGCTGCCACGGGTCCCCAAGGAACTCGACGTACTCTTCTGGGAAGTCTATCTTGGCTAGCGTTGGAGGAATCAACACTGGGCGTGGCTTGGAAGCAAACGGATCGACCAACGATCGAAAGAATGCCGAGAGACGGAAACGAAAATGGGAACCACGCGGGCGACGGCCGGATCGAACAATAGCGCAGCGGAGAGAGCGTGAGGAGATGACGGAAGGATGAGGAGAGTCTCCTCGTGACAAGACAAGCGCCGTTGGCGTCGCAGTCGCAGACACAAGCGACCAGTGGCAGCCCAAGTCCAACGCGCCAAAGAAATGGCTTGACAAAAAACGGAGAGTGAAAAACGAAATAACCAACAAAAAGGACGGGGTCGGCGACTTCGATTTTTAGCACAGAGCACCTGTGATTGTCATGCGGGAGATGATGTTCCGCGTACCTATGTTGCAGTCTGGAGAAACAGGTGGGTAGAAAAACCTGTGAAACTGCATTTTCGTTCTGCGCTCAGCAAATTGTCAGGCGCTGATTGGCTGGAACATATTACAGCAACCCACCGCTTCAACCTGACGAGAAGTCGAGTGAGAGATGCACGCTCCAAGCAGCATCCACCTCTCTTCCCAGTTTGACAGACCGTTGATGCTGCAGTGAAGCGGCGCGAGTCCGCAGACCGATACCAGTGCTTTATCCTGTATTGTACTGGCCACGGCGAGATTGATAGGCTCGCGTCTTACAGTACCGGTCCTACGAACTGTTGAATACTTTCTGGACTGCGCCACGGATTTTCATGGCGAATCCCACAGCTGATGTCGTCTGCTGATGATGGAGTCTCCATCACGAATAAACTACATCATCAAGAGTCAAGTGCGTGGAACAGCTCTCTGTTCTGGTGTCGCAGTTCAGTTCTCACCGCAAGTTCCGATGGTTCCGTAGAGTGTGGAACTGTCCTTTGGAGCACGCAAGAGGCGCGCCTGCTCGAGCAGCTGCATTTTGAAGTGGTCGGCACTTGAAGTTGGCTCCACAAGTTTAACGTCCCACCAATCAGAACACAAAGAACTCTGTTCCGGACCAGCACGATCAGCACTGCAAGAGAACTGAACTCTGGACGATCCAGAGTTCAGTTCCGCTGTATCCGAGATTTCCGATCCGTTTTTGATGGGAGCTCAACAGTACAAGGGTCTCTGATATTCACATAGTTAACAGCTATCAATACAAACGCCCTCGCTCGGCAACGCATGCCCCCATCAAACTCATGCTGCCATCACACTGGGGGCCTGTGTCGTGGCTGGTTTGCTCGTCTTTTTCTTGGCCCTCGGTCGGGGCTCTTTCTCTTTCTTGTCGCTCGCGATGGACGGCTTCACCTCAGCACTACTCGTCTCGTCACGCTTGGCTGGCTTCGGCTTCTGCGGCTTCTTCTGCTCTTTGTTTTGTTGCTGTGTCTCCTGCAGGGGCTGGTCAGGTTGTTTCTTCTTCCGCTTGGGCTTTCCGTCCTGTTGCTTCTTCGTTTTGCCTGGGGCCGTCTTGCTTTCCTTGGGCTCTGCTTTCTTCGCCTTCTCTTGCTTCGCTGCCTTTCGCTTCTCATCTGCAAGACGTTGACGATTCTCTCGCTCGATCTGAGCCATGATCTGCCGCTGCTCCTCGAGAAATCGCTCTTCTTCCTCACGTTGCTGGAGCTCCGCCAAAGAGATGTGGTGCTGCTGCTGGACCAAGCCCCAACTGTTAAACGACGACGCCTTCCGGACATAGCCGCCGTTCTTGGCTTTGGCAGCAGCCTCGGCTTTGTCTCGAGCTTCTTCCTCCTCTTGAATTTGCTTCAGCGACTTGTGAGTCGACAAAGTGGGCTGGGTGGCAGTCGGAGGTGATGCAGCCATTGCTGCACCTCCCCACGTTGGCTTGGCCAAGTCCACCGAGTCAGATCTCGACTTCTTGCGGGAGCTCTTCTTGATGAATGCATCCAACGAGAACGCAGTCATTTGTGGACGCTCGGACCCATCGTGGCCCAACACTTGCTTGCGTGGAATCTGCATCGGTGACGACGTGGCTGGGGCGAAGGTGAGCTTTGGACTCGGGCTCGGTCCCAACGCAGGCGACTTGAGTCCTTGAGTACTGTGGTGCTCCATGCTCTGCTTCCTCGGAGGTCGAGACACTGAATCGCCCAAAGCTGGAAACACGTCACCGCTGGCCTTGACTTGCTGTTGGTCCGCTGTCTTCTTCGCAATACTGGCAAGAGGGTTTTGCTTAGCTGGTACTGGTACCGCCGGAGACTTCCCGGTACTCCACGGAGTGAGGAAGGTCTGCCCGTGAATTTGAGTTGTTGGCTTAACTCGTGCGTCTTCGACTTTCTCCGAGAAGAATGCATCCACAGAGACAAATTTTGACCCCTTCACGTGCCGGGCACTTGGTGGCGCTGGGTTCTTCACTGCTGGCGTGGGCTTCAGGAGTGGTGATGGAGGTGGGACGCTGACTTCTGCCTGGAATGATTCAACCTCGAGCTCTGGCTTCGGCGGCACCGACTTAGTCTCCTCCGCAGAGATGCTCGCCTTCCTTTCAGACTTGCGCTCCGACGACTTCACCTTCGCATTCTTGTCCTCCTCAACAGCAAAGGCGACGCTTCTCATAATCTTCGGCGCTGGTGCAAGCATCAGCTCAAACAACGTGTCCAGCCGTTCCTTGCTTCCCATCTCGAGCATCGCATCCCAGTTGAGCTGCATGTACTCGAGGCAGTAGCGCTCAAGCGACAGTTGGCTGTAGGTGCTCGCATACTTCCACACAGTCGCGACGTTCGAGATGTCGAGGAACTGGGCAATCTTCGTCTCCAACAAGTTTCGAAGCTTGGGTGGCGATGAAGCGACGTTGTTGTTCTCACGACGCTCGTCTGGAAGCCGAGGTGCGACCAGCAGAACAGTGTGTTGGTGCCCAGCGGCGACAGAGACGACCTTCTTCGCACCGTGGACTTGCTTGGGACTAGGTTGCCACGAGTTCCCGACGCCGTGGCCGAGGACACCTTGCGGCCCACCGCCCCACGACACGAGATCGCCAGACTTGGTGACGACAGCACAGTGATCTTGCGAGGCACAAATACTGACCACGGGGCCGTACTTGTCCAGCATCACGCGCTGTGGGGTCCCTGGTGGAATGAAATCCTTAACTTTGGACTGTTGATGGGAGAGCGCGTCTCCGTTGTGGCCCCACGTGTAGACCGAGCCACATGCCGACAGCGCGATCGAATGGTTTGGCGCACACGAGACCGAGACAATGTCGTTGCTGCGGAGTTTCCAGCGTGGCAGCCACGCGTCGTTCATCAACAAATGGCTGTTGGTGCGACGCTTCTCCTTGAACACGATCCGCGTCGGCACGTTGGAGCCGTAACCAAACTGCCACACTTGGCCGCGACTCTGGCCATTCTTGCTGCACTTCAGTACGACGCACGTGTGAACATCCGACATCGCGACTTGAACGACGCGCATGGCATCGTGTGGTTCGTACAACACCGACAACGCGTGGCCAGGCACCAGTCGATCGACTCGCTTGGGCGTTGGGTTGGGCTGCTCGACGCCGAAACCCTCTTTGCGACCAAGTTGGCCTCGCTTGTTCGAGCCCCACGTGTACACGAACCCTTCCTCGCGACAGATCGCACCTGAGTGCATTCCCGATGCCGCGATGCCGATCATGTGCATCCCCTTGAACGCGTCGATCCGCTTGGGTGTGAGTCGGCTCTCGTGTGTGCTGGCCTTGACGTTGTGACCAAGTTGGCCGAAGCTGTTGGAACCCCATGAAAAGACCTGCCCGCTACGGGACAGCGCCAACGTGTGGTTTTCGCCAGCAACCACTTGAGCGATCGGGATCTCGTCCAGCAACGTGAGTCGTGTCGGCTCCACGTGGTCGAACTCTGTGCCTGTGCCCAGACGCCCGCCCTTTCCGAAACCCCACACGTACACTTGTCCTCGACCGTTGAGTGCGATTGTGTGGAACTTGCTGGCACTGATCTGGACAATCGGGGACGTAATGGGCAACTCAACGAGTCTTGGCGACGACTGCACGTTCACATGCGGCAAGTGGTAGCCCAACTACAACACCATCATTGAGCACACGCGTATCAGTGAGCTGTCCGTCCCTTCGTACCAGCACGAGACTCCAGAGACCCGAAGGCGTACCTGGAAATCCACTTTGCCGAACGTGTAGACCATGCCCCCGCGCTGCTCCATCGCCAGTGGTCGCCACTGGCTTTCTTCCTCTTCTTCCTGCTCCGGTTCTTCTCCTTTTTCTTCCTCTTCGTCTTCGTTTTCCTTCACTTCGTTCTGGTTGTCACCGTGGACACGCAACTTCGTGTAACTCGACACGAGTTGCATGGCACTTTGGTTGGCAAAGTCCTTGGTGTCGTACAGGTACGTCTTCATAAACTGCCGCCCGTGGTGCTGACGCGCATGGCGCAGCAGCATCAGTGATGCTACAATAAAATAATACACATAAGAACGACCCCAATATAAATACGAAGCAGAAGCGGAGCGTACTTGATAAGTGGGCGTTGTGTGCACTTCGGTGCAATGCCGTCCATCCTGATTCCTAAAATATCGGAAAAACAGCCCCATTCGTCAGATTCTCAATCATTAACATGGCGATCTTCTTGTTCTCGCCCGTACGATCCATGGGCACTATTCTCGCTTTTCGTTCCCATGGATCCAAGATGCTATAACCAATTCTGGGTTACCCACACGTACCCAATCTTGCAGTGCGACGTCGGCGCCGTGGGCCAGCAGCACACTGACGACGTCGTCGAATCCACGACTGCACGCCACGTGCAGCGCCGTCTCGCCCATATCGTTCCGCTCGTCCACATGGAGCTGTCCGTCTGCAATCAGCTCTTCCACGAGCGCAGGCGCATTCGCGCGCACGCTGCTCCACAGATCCATCCTTTTGTATTGTCGTTCTGGTGTTTGGTGGCGTCGTTCTCCTCCGTTCTTGCCTCGATTTCGTTCGTTCTTGCGCGGTTGCGTCGCTGCGTGTTCTGTTCTCGTGATGCGTTGACTCCCGTGCGTGTGTGGAAGCGCGTAGACTCGCTCGCGCTCCGCGGCGATGGCGCTTAGGCGACCGGCAGCGAGCTCATCGTCAGATCCGACAACGAGTTGCTCAACTGATGATGTTCGGCCGTCGTCGTACCGCCGGTGTTCTCACGGTCCCGCATAGAAATATACGAAACGAGGGATTTTGTACCTTGTTCTGACTCCGCACAAGGGACAGATGATGGACGCAATGATGGTCCGATGACGTTGACCATCACTCTGAAAAGATCTCCTCGCAAAATGGGCAACCATCAAGATTCAGAGAAGCAATGAGGAAAATGACCGCATCTGCATTGTTACAGTCCATAATCACGCAGATATACAGTCCGAGATGGTAGGCTCACAGTAGCTCGCGGTTGTCTGCGGTTACGTGGCCGTGTGGCGGAAGAGCACGGCGGCGAAGATGAGCTGCAGGCCGAAGGCGTAGGCGACGAGAATGAGCATGTTGCGCGTGATGTCGACGTCGTCGAGGCCGTACATGTGGAGCACTTCGCTGGCGGACGTGGTGTTAACGCTGGAGAAGTGGTCGTACATGAACGACTGGAACGAGTACGAGTGGAACGCGACGTAGTGCATCCAGCGCCAGTAGATGGGCAGCGCGTTCAGCGGCACCATGAAGCCTTCGACGACCATGAACATGCCGTACATACCAGCACCGACGGCGATACCAGTGATGTAGTGTGGGGACAGCGCGCTGATCACACACATAAACGACTCGGCTGTGACGAGCGAGAGGAAGAGGTTGAGCAAGAACGTTGGGAACGAGTTGAGCCCCGTCAGACCGACGACGACAGCACTCGAGACGAGCGCGATCACGAACACTCCAGGCAAGAACGAGACAAAGTTGGCGGCGACGAAGCTGCTCACTCGGATCGCGTGGTTCATGCGCTCACGCACGAAGGTCGCGCGCTGCTCAATGAAGAACGGAACGACGGCCACGGACATGAACACCAGGAACGCTTGAAGGTAGAACAGCAGCGCCGCGCGGTGCAAGTCCGTGATGAGTTTGTTGCCGCGAAAGTACACTGTGCCGAGCAGCAGTGAGAGGATCACGTACATGACGATACGGATCCAGTACATGCCGGGGTTGCGTAGAGCGATAAGCACGTTGCGGTGGAGCATGACGCGGAACTGGTCGATGGGGGAGCTGAGACCGATATCGGCACGGATCTCGGGGAACTGGTTGGCGTTGCGCCAGTCGTGCGTGATGAGATCGGAGAGCTCACGGGCAGTCATGCTTCGGGCAAAGCGATCGGCAAGGTCGTCGACGTCAGCGTGGCCGTCAAACTCCCGGTTCACAAGTGACAGCATGTGCTCGGCGGGGTTGGAGTAGATCGAACAGTGGTAGCCGATCGACGCGAAGTACTCCACCGCCTTGTCCGATCGGCCGAAGTACACCGACTTGCCTTCAGCTAGCACGAGCGTGTTCGTGAACAGCGCGTAGCAGGCCGAAGGAGGCTGGTGGATCGTGAGGATGACCGTCTTGTTCCATTCCTGGCACAAGTCGAGCAGGCACTGGATCACTCCAAAGGCCGCGGCAGAGTCCAAGCCTGACGTCGGCTCGTCGAGAAGCAGGATCGATGGGTTCGACAGCAGCTCAATGGCGATGCTCAGGCGACGCTTCTGGCCACTTGACAGTCCCTTATGGAATATGCTGCCGACGATCGTGTGCTGACAGTTGCGGAGACCCATGTTGTCCAGCACGGCCTCCACTCGGAGGTCACGGACTGCTCGTGGCATGTAGATCGGCAGAGAAAGATCCGCGGCGATCACGAGCGTCTCTCTCACCGTGAGAGAGCCCAGGAGACTCTCATCCCGCGAGACGAACGACGAGACACCGCGGAAGACGTCCGAGCTACGCTCAGCACCGTTGAGCCGCACGTAGCCGTCCACTGTACCCGTTCGCACGCGGTCAGCGAGGATGTCTAGCAGCGTGGTCTTGCCAGATCCGGACGGCCCCATCACCGCCGTGATCTGACCGGGACCGCACCGGCCACCAATCTCATACAGCAGCCTCTTGCCTTCCTTGTCCTGGCGACGGTGCTGCTGCGTCGCGTCGTGCGCACGCCAGACCACACGGTCCTCATGGACCCAGTACGAGATATGCTGCCAGCTCAACGCGCACGTGTTGGCGTAGGTCGGGTCGAGCATGGCCGACGCGATAGCCGGAGCTGCTTGGCCAGGCGGAGGCATGATGACGGGGTTGATGTTGTACAGCGACGACGCCTGCGGCGGTGGGTTGCGTCCGCTGGACCGACCACTCGCGCGGCGTTGCTGCTGCTTCGTGGGGAGAGTAGGCGGCATCATCGCCGGCGGAGACCCCAAGTCGTCGTAGTACTCGGACTTGAGCTCCTCGGACAATGAGAGCAGCTCCGATTCGTCAACACTCGTGGTGTCGTCCGTGGTGCCGGTAGTGGTCGTCGTGTTGAATGTTGCAGTGGGGATCCGCATACTACTGCTATGTAGTAACGCACGCGAAGGAGGAAAGGACGCTACTGGAACTGGAGAGCTACCGACGGTAGAGACGGCGTTGTGAGTGGCGAGTTGGGTTGTGAAGCGAGTGGAACGTGGCGTTGCGAGGCTTTCCCGACGGATTCATGTGCCTGACGTGCTCGGTGAGCTCTTCATCTCCACAGTCGTCCCCCTTGATGATTCGGACATGGTCGTAAATGGATCATTTATGCATGAAAAGGAGCTGAGATCGGTGCATAAACAGGAAATGTCTCTTTTGGTGCTGGTGGCGTCTCGAGGGTCTTGCTGAACTCCATTCAAAGCGTGAGATTGATTGATGTTTGGAGAGAGATCAAGCTAAACCGTGGTGTCTGATGTGATGGTGCCATCAATTGAGGGTGCAGTGGAATTGATTCTTCTCTGCCTGACGCGCTGGGGTATGCACTCGATGGACCATTTCGAAGGACTAAACTGAACTGATTTCTAGCCCAGCCTTGGCGATACCATCAGAGAAGAACCTTCAGCGGCTTGCTTGATGAGCAGGGTGTGTGCTGTATACCTTGTGTCGCGATACCCCCGCACATCTCCACTTCACCTCAACATTTGTCTCCAAAACTAGATCCGACGCCTCTGTCTACAAACGATTTTCTCGATCATCGATGGAAGGAAAAGGTCCACAAGTTAGTCCGCCCTTCACTCTTCTTCACCAGAGAACACATTTCGAAGGAGTCAGTGATGGGAAAATATGTTATGATGTTGATGTTGATGATACGAGCAGGTCAGACATCGGGCGAACACACTGCTTGCGATCCACATTTTTGTTCTCGTGAAGCCACTGAACTAGCTCGGCGGGAGATCTTTCTCTGAGGCTCACCTCTTCATAACCCAGCGATGCACGAGAACAAAATCAGTCGACGTCGATTAGACCTGTCGCTTTTTCGAGGCATGGCCAAGCCACCGACGCGGGCGGAGCACGGGTTCATTTTCCAATTCCAGTTCTACTGGCTACCCAACCACTCGCAGCTGCGCGCCTCTCAACTCACCTCGGGTCATCAGGTCTTTGGCTTCAGCAGAACCAAGAAAACATCGAACATCAAGCCCTCACTTCATCAATCACTCACTCGTACATGATGACGCTGGAGCTGCAGCTGACGTGGGACCTTCGTGCGCTGGTGGTGTGTACCTGTGTGCTGTACCTCAAGTTCCTCATCACGACGATGGTCCAAGGCCGCAAGGGATTCGCGGCCGGCACGCGTGCGCCCGAAGACAAGGCGCTGCCCATGGCCAAGCTCATGCCGACCGACTCGTGCTTCAGCTTCCACGGCTCGCCGATGCCCATGGCGGAGGAGACGGTCATGGACCGCCACGGCGAAGCAGCAGAAGACGAGGCGCGGTGGAAGCGGATCATCCAGAACGACTTGGAGTCGATCCCACTCGCGCTCGTGGTATTCCTAGTGGCGACGTATTCCGGAAGTGACCACGACGTGAATGCAGTCCTCACGGCTGTCTACACGACTGCACGGATCTCCCACACGGTCGCCTACGCCAATAAGCGCCCCGTGCTGCGTATGCTCACGTGGATAACTGGTGTCGTCTCCGTCGTCACCACCGCCGTGCTCGCCGTCATCGCCATCTTCTAGATCAATCACTCGACCCCACTCACCCACAGTTCTTCATCAATTGCTCTTCAAGTTGTTCCCACGATCACTTTCATTTTTGTTCTCGCTTTTCACAACATATAGATAACTCGAAATTTGACAAACCTGGCGTTGATTTCATTCTTCGGCTCGAAACTCTATTTTTGTTCCGTCCATCGCCCCAACATCAATCAGACCAAAGATCAGTGGAGACAACTTCAGACGTGAGCAGCTCCATTTCATCATGCTGACTCGCCAGCCAACGCGACTAGGCCTCAAGCGCTTGGTTGTGTCTGCTGCGATCTACCGCCTAAGCTGGTGGCTCATCTTCACAGTGCATCTGCTCAATGGGGGGCTGGTGTTCGTGATTGGCAGCATCTACCTCTTCTTCAGTCGTGGCGGAAGGTATTCGAACGTTGCGCTACTTCAAATCCCGCAGTCTACACTGCAGCTCAGTGGCTGGAGTTACTTGGCGCTCGCGAGCTTGCACGGCTACGCTTTGTTTGGATTGATCCGTCGGTCGCTGCGTGCAGGGCGACTCACACTACGACAGCTCATAATGCAGGAACGACACGCCGAGTCCAGTCAACCGAACAAGCTGCACACACGGAGTACCACTGGTTGGATCCAAGGGCGTTGCGAGCGGCGATCAAGCGCAAGTACTCTCTCTGGTTTGGAGTGGACAGCTCTCTTGGCTTCAACGGAGTGTACTTTTATCGGTGGTTTATCGTGCGTGAAGTCATCGAAGTCGGACTGCAAACGTACCAGGCCAACCAGATCAGTCGATCCGTTTCGCGACCGTCCATCAATGCGCTCGCTGTTGCAACAGTCATCTTCAACTGCGCCTCGTCTCCTATCGTCTTCTATGTGTTCCGCAAGAGCGACGTCGTGAGTCGGCTAGTGAGTCTTCTGGTTGATATGGTGCTCGACTTCACCTCGTCGACTGTACTCCCACTGGCAGTTGTGTACCCATACCTCGCGTCTTACGACCAATCCACTGGTATACTACCCCTCCAACTGACCCTCGACGATGCGTGGTTTGTCGGAGCCGTGGAAGTGATCCGTCAGTGTGTCGTGACCTCAATAGTCGACTACTCTGCCACACTGCTGCCACACGCATCTGTGATCAGCTGCTTGAGCATCGCCAAGTCCGTGATCCATCGAGCCCGCAAGACTGATCGACGACGAACCATCCAGCTGGTGGATATTTCTACGGTTTCCTCGGGGAACACGGTTTCGTTTCGGTCTCTAGTCGTCCACGAGTCTCCTACACGCGATGCTCTCCTTTGCGTGGGCAGTATTCGTCCTCGAGATCATCATCAGCCACTGCCCAGCGTTGGAGATCCCTCCAGCGCTGCAGCAATTCCACAAGCTCACGACCTTTTCGGTCTTCAACGTCACGTTCAGCTCATGGCCTGCAGAAGCCGCCATCACAGGTGCCACAAATCCTCGCTTGATTACCATCGAACTCATCGCCGTCCGTATTCGAGGTCCTCTGGACGGCATTTACCACAAGGACATGCCGTCATCTTTCTCATTCTTCACAGTGGGAAAGAGCAATCTCACAGCATTCTCCGACGTCCTTGGCGATACGTGGAAACATCTCACCCTCCAACTGTTCAATGCTCAGTTTACAGACGTTCGCCGACTGCCGTCCACCTTCAGTCGCCTGAACATCAAACGCTTCCGTTTGATCAGCAATGCGCTTGAGGACATCGACGAACTGAGCTCCTACTCTGGGCAGCTTTTCGCTCTTCATCTCTCTGGAAATCAGTTTCAGAGTCTGCCAACTTCCTTCGGAGACGTCTCTAAGCTTAAGCAGCTGCTGGTTGAAGACACGAGTGTCGCTACACTACCTGATCAAATTAGTGAATGGCTTCAAACGACCAAGCCAACCAAAGTATCATTCAACGGCAGTCCAGTGTGCAGGTCCGCATCCATCTCTTCAGAAACGCTGTGTAGCTCTCGGTTTGAGAATGCAAAGGGCACGGTGTCGTGGGATATCATCGCTTCAAAAAGGCCCCTCTAGCAACATAGCAATCGATTGATAAATGAAGATCAGACGCACACTGGTATCTAGCATCACTAGCGCATGTCATCCACACCTCACTACGGCACTAGGTTCCACAAAATCAATCCTGGCTCACACACGTCACAGATTTTTAGACTTCAATATGGCTACATGAGTAGTACTGTCAGCACCAGATTTGTATTGCCCCCTGTGAGGGGGTACTAAATGTATCATGCTGCCTCGCATGTCGCAGTGCTTCTGTCAGATCGCATGGGACGCATGACGTATCCACTGACTCTGGAGGGCGTTCCGAAGCTTCACGATGAGACGGTGGCGCTCTCTATGACTCATGGGCCTTTACGTCATGCTGTATGGACAGATAGAGTCATGTAGGCTCATGTGGTGGTGGTTAATGGTGGTCAGTAAAGAGCGTGTATTTTACTCAGTGTCTCTTGAGCCACAGCCTCTTCCAGATGGAGGCGTGTATGGGACGCTTCTCCACTTGCTTCGTGTGGCGAGAATGTGAAGAGACGTCGACCTGGGACGACGCGTCGCCAGTCAATGGCCGATGATGATGACCGTGTAGATCTCGTCGCTGGCGAGGACTATGCGTGGCGACGTCTTTGCCTGGCTCCGTGTGGAACTGGAGACGTCGTCGCCTTGGCGCCGGGTTACGTCGGGTTACGTCGTGGGGTGGGCTCCTTCGTGGCCTTGGAGGCTGGGTTTTGAAGCGGACGACGATGGCGGCCTTGGAAAACGCCTAGCGTCATGGCGCGTGGCCATGAGGGCCTTCGTGGCCCTGGCTATCGCTTCAGCAGCGAGCTGTCGGGAATCGTTGGTGATCCTGTGGCGTAATCGCTAGCGAGGGTTGAACGTGTCGTAGTCTGGTTCAGTCACGACGGTGTCCTTCACATGCGCTTGGGTCCGAACTCCTCGTTCTCCATAATGGTGCCGAGCTTGCCGTAGTGCTGCTGTCGCGTCTTGATCCACTTGGTGGTTGCGCGCGCTGGGTGGTGAATCGGCAGCAGTGTCTTGTCCTTGCTGTCGTCCCAGCCACGCGCGAGCTTGTACACGAGCACGATGAGCACGGATACGACGAACACCGTGCCTGTGAGCAGCATGAGCTCCGTCTCGTTAATGTCGCGTCCGAAGGCGTTCGCACTGCCAAACACCACGACCATCGCGGCGTTGCCGGTCTCCATAGATGCTGGTTAGGTTGGTTGGTGGTTTTGTTGGCGTTGGCGACTCGTTGGTTCGCTGTGTGTTGGTGTTGGATGTCGAAGCAGTTTGTTGGCGCTTTCGACAACCGGTCAGGATAAGTCGGCAAAATCTGTAGTGGGCGCACTCCTACAACTTGCAAGCGTTGGATTTTTGGCGGCCGACTCGCCTGTTCAGTTTGTTGGTGAGTCGTCGACTCGTTGGAAAGGGGTAGAAAGTGGCGTGATGCCGTGATGACGGAGAGGACTTCCCAAGAAAACCACCTGCCACAACATCAATCACCCAACCCGCGCTGGGCAGCCGTAAACTACGATTTCCTACCTGAAATCCGAACTTATGGTCGATACATTCGGTGCCATCAACCCAAACCCGTTGCTTCTGAAAACCCAGACTCCACAGAGTCACATCAAAGTCCGAATTGATTGCTTTCCGTGGATGAAATTTACCGAATGAAAAGCTTCTATTTTTTACTTCGCTGTCTTGAATCGTAATCAACCGGAATGAAATGCCGCGTCTTCCGCGTTTGCTTGGACAACGAATCGGCATCGCATTTTGCGATGCTCATGCTGAAGCGAGAAGCTGCTGGAAGAGAGAGATTGCAAATGGGTGTCGCAGGCTACGATGAACAGCATCCTCGACGCTGTGTGAGGCTTCATGATGGCATCACCAGAATTCGCCAAGCTTGGGCTGCCTCCGCCTATAAATAGACACTGGCGCGCAGGTGCCCGATGCCTCTGTCTCCAGGAACCCTGACACCAGGGGCAGATGAGTCCACCGCTTCCAATCGAAGTTCCAGATCAAGCAGCTGCACGCCAGGAGCTTTTCTTAGAAGCACTGTGATCTGTGGAACAGGAGCTGCATCATTTCCATGATGACTTGTTGGTACTTACTTGAGTACTGTGCACGTGACTCACAACCGAATGCATCGGCGGTATGTACGATACAGCATGCAAATTGCAATACGTCGGCGCATCGTTCAGTTGAGCCACCTTCCGAGCTCCAGGCCACATGCACTGCCTTTCGTGGATGCTGGTCCCCAGCTCACAAGTCGGTGCTGTCGCCAAATGGATGTGACAAATTGATTCCTTGGTCACTTATGATTGGTAGTCCGGCTTGATCGACAGTCAACACTATGGCACAAAGTATTGGAACGACAGGCCCTCGCTTCGGTGCACGCACCTGTTTGCTGTCGTTTGATTGTCTCGGGCTGTTTGATTGATCAATCGTAATTTACGACATTTTTTGTGACAGTTCGAATTTCGAATCTTACCCAGATAAATTACCAACCCGTTTTGTTTCGCTGGCGATGCGCGCGTGTCACCGAGTTGATGCAACTGACGTCAAGCGCCGGAGGAACGTTGAAGAAGACGCGCTCTTGTGGGGGACGGCTTGAAGTTCAGGCTTCATCGAACTTCCTGGTCCAATGCTGACCATCATGAGCTGTCCATGATAAACAGTGGGGTTATTCAAACCAATTGATGTTCGCTGGTCCACAGGCAGCCGCGTTGATGTCATCGATGTGGTGGGAAGGGTCTGGTGGACTAGGTCCCTCCAACTGCAACCAGCACGCGTCCACTTCGATCTTTTCGTGACGTGAACACTCGTTTCCTCCTGAGAACGATCTGAGTTTCACAGCTGCGCTCGATTTCTGAACTTGATTGATGATGCTCGTGATTCCCCGAGCTTGACTGATTGATTGTGCGCTTCCGTTTTTACTGTGGGAAGGGTGGATACAGGAGATCTTCCATCAGATCAAGATCACGAGTTTGATGGAAGCTTCCGTATTTTCTTACGGTAATTTACCACACGCGCTGATGGAGTCCAGCGGACACGTGCCCGAAGTGAACCACCACCAACGAAAATGGAGACTAGGCGGCTCGATACAGAACACTTCGATGGCCAGTCTCAGATAGTGAGCAGGCATCATCGACTGACTACAGCAGCAAGCAGAAAGTCTCTCCAAACTCCAACGCAGCCGCCTCCATTCGTTCAGATTCAGAGCAGAGCACAGTGCAGCACTTCATTTAAAGGACGCTTCTTGATGGATGAGTCGAAACATCACTCAGATCCTTTGTCGGTTGATCAAGTCTCAGTATGATTGATTGATTTTCGCGTCAGTGTTGGACTACTAGCGAGTATGTACGCTGCTTGCTTAGTATCGAATGGAAGCGGAGACCACGCCAGCCTTCTTCACGGTCTGGCCCTTGCCGCTCTTCAGCCAGCACGTGCCGCCGTTGTAGTTGCTCCACGAGTACGCCTTGCAGTTGCCGTCGTTCTTGCACAGATCGCAGCACAGTCCGGCCCCCTTCGCTGGCTTGTTGCCCACGTCGTTACCCACGAAGTCCACGTCGTACTCGAACGGACAGAGTCCCCACAGCGGCACGAGACCGGCGGCCGTTACGCCTGGTGCCGCGATAGCCTTGCTATTAGCAAGGCCGTTCTTGAGCCAACACGTGCCGCCGTTGTAGTTGCTCCACGTGTACGTCTTGCAACCAGCGTACAAGTTGCAAATATCGCAGCAGTCCGCAAAGGCCTTCGCTGGTTTGTTGGCGATGTCATTACCAACAAAGTCAACGTCCGCGTAGGCGTTGCACACGTACGAGATGGAGGTGTCGACGCAGTCGGTAGCGGTGACGCCGGCCTTGTCGACGAGAGGGCCGACGCGCGACTTGAACCAGCACGTGCCACCCTGGTAGTCACTCCACGTGTACGTGGCTGCACCGAGCGCCTTGGCCATGGGCTTGCAGTAGTCGATGGAGCCCTGCAGGCTCTGCATGTCGAAGCCGACGCGGTCCTTGTTGGGCAGCAGCGTGCAGTTGTTGTCCTTGTCGAAGGGAGAGGTTGGCAATGTCGTCGGTGCGTTGGTGGCTTGGGCAGAGACGAGCGAGGTGGTGGATGCGATGGCGGTGAGGCCGATGAGCTGGAGGAGAAGACCCGAGGCGTGCATGGTGGTGGGAGGGTGGCGGTGGTGCGTTGGTGCGTTGGTGGTTTGTTGCTTGTTGCTTGGGTGGCAAAAGGCAGAATGAACGAACCGGATCAGCTTTTGATTCTTCAAGTCTCTCAAGCACGTGGTAGCGTTGGATCCATCAAGCCCCTCGAAGCAGGGAAACGAGAGGAGCCGTGGTGTGGATGCATGGACGTCCTTCATCACTGGGAGACACGAAGGAGTCGAATTGCTAGGCGTGATCCCAAGACGCCCCACTGCCAGTTCATCCACTCCGCCATCGTACATTGCACCCATTGCACCCCGACCAGGTCCACAGTAGTAATTGGTTCCCAAAGTGGGGATGTGTGGCCACGAGTTTTTGGAGTCCATTCATGATGTGAAGTTGTCCTCTCAAAACTTTTTGCCTCTTGTTCATAAAACGTACCGATGTGACTCAAAATTTGACCAAAAACGCTTTTTGCGTCTCATTTTGCGTCGCTAGAGAGCTGTACGTCAACTGGAACCTGTTGCAGTTGGAATATTTCAGTTGGGAAAGCCCGTACAACTCAGCATCCTCTCCATCCACAACACCCATTTGTTGTGGCCCCAGCCCAACAGTACAACTTGGACCTCTACAGTGTACAGTACTACAGGCCATGGACTACCGGGACCCTCCTTCGAATGCAGGCAAGTAAACGGACCAGTCACGTGGGGG
>JAADXE010000493.1:0-23461 GCA_023337545.1 Pythium coloratum | reverse complement strand
GCAGTTGAGAACGATGGAAGCGACCGCGAGTTGGTTGATCCACGCGCGTGGCACGGACCAGCTGAGGTAGTAGGCCTGGTAGGTCTGCATGATGATCTCCAGCGCCTCGCGGAAGGTGAAGAGCACTTCGAAGTACGGTCCTGAGACCCCAAAGTACCCTACGCCACTGAACAACTTGGCCCACGCGGTCGTGACGACGTCGATGAGAAACGAAAGATACTGCCTTGGTGTATGGGGCGAGGCTGTTGGCTGGGAAAAGCTCTTGGTGGACGCGATGCTGTGGAGTGTGAGTCGCTTGGCCTTGTACGAGTTGTAAACCATCCGGGAAATGGCCACAAAATGAGCAAATCCGACTAAAAAGAAGCTGCGCCCGGTCACTCGCATGGTCTGTTGAGGGATTTGGAGAGAGGTGATGGCGTTGGAGACATTCGGGTTCTGGAGATACCGATGTAGCGCTGTAACGCTGAACGCGAAGCTGCCGAGAAGCATGTGGACGAAAAGGATCAGCCACCAGCTCAGAATAAACAGCGGCGGGCTCAGCTGAACGTGCACGGATGGTAAGCTTGGGAACGACAGCAGTAAACCAGAGCGAGTCGCCGACGCGGGGGCAACAGATCTGCGCGAGCCACCAGAAGGGAACGCGCGGTAGGAGACCACGTCATCACCCGACGACATCGCGGCCATGGACGATGAATGAGTCGAGGTGTCGGCACTGTGGCGGAGGTCTGTTCCTCGCTAAGTAAGTTCTAGAGGCTGTCTAGCGAAGAGCATCTCTATATCTATATCACAGGGGCACAACTGAAGGTGGCTTTTCGAAATTACAGTCCAAAAATGGATCTACAAAGCATGCATTCTGTATCGGAGACCGTGGCTCACCAGTCAAGAGCTACCGTAAAAAACGCAATGCTTGGAATAACGCATGAAACACTACAATAACGCGTGTGTGCGACGGAGCTCACGCCTGCCGGACTGGTTACCTGCGGTGCTGACGTACAAACTGATCTGCCATTCATTGGCCCAGGGCCAGTTCTCATCTATAAGAGATGTGTATCAATTGATACAGGTATCGATGTGCCTACTTTCCTCATTGATCTTTCAAGTGATATGATTCCACATCGATTATGAGAGGCTGCCAGCCTATTTCTGGGATGCCGTGTTGTGATCACCCCAGCCTACTCGACGACGAGGAACCCAACTTGATCACGTTCGAGTTTTCATCGCACGGGAAGCAACAAGGTTCAGTCAACATGAAGGCTCGGTCGTTTTCCTCGCCTGGGCCGCTGTCACCACAGAGCACCGTGGCCTTGCGGGGCACGGCATACTTCCTCTCGTGGTGGTTCGTGCTACTCATGCACGTGACAACTGCGGCGTTTGTTCTCATCGCCGCGTTCGTCCACTTGGCGCTCAGCGTGCCCGTGATCCATGAGAACACACCAGCGCTGTTGATCACGATGACTCTCAAACGCGTCAGCGGTATCAGCTATTTCGTCGTCACGGTTCTCCACTGTCGAGCCGTTTTCCAAATGACAAGCCAGTCCATCTGCGCGCGTGAACTCGTGTTCTGTCCCCAGAATCCTCCTATCAAGAAGCCCAATCAGACTGCTTCGCGGTATCCTCAGTTGGCGTTTGTTTGGGCATCGTTACGTTGGGCGTTCCAGACCGTGTTGGGATCCGAGGGCTTCTTCGGCATCCACGGACGCTTCTTCAACGTCGCTGTGCTGTTACGTGAGACCGTGGAGATCGCCCTGCAGACGTACCAGCTCTGGAGTCTCAGCCACTCGGTCTCTCGCGTTTGGATCAACACCTTCGCCGTCATGAGCGTCGTCGTCAACTGCTGGTCCGTTCCTGTTGTTCACATCGCGTTCCGTCGGCAGGAACGTACACGGCGTCTCGCGCACCTCGTAGCCGACATGCTCTTGGACTTTGTATGCGGTATCGTCATTCCCGTCTGCGTCATGGTCCCATATCTACTGGACTTTGACTGGGTGAAGCGTGACTTCCCACCAGAGCTCATGTCCAATGATATTTGGTTCGCCAACGCCGTCGCAGAAGGCCGACAAGTGCTCGTGACGTCGTTCCTCGACCTCTTCTCTTCACTGCTCCCTCAGTATGGGATCTACGCGTGTCTTCGGCTTCTCAAGCGGCTCGTTGTACGGTCAGCTGCTACTTCGTTAACCCACGGACGCCTTTCAATTGTCCCGCTTTCTCATCCAGCGGGTCCTGAGACCGTGAAACGCGAAAAGAAACATAGAGGCAGAGGTCTCAAGACCGTCAGCTACAGCCTCGGAGTCTGGGGCTGCCTCGTGCTTGCTCTCCACATTAAGACATCGATCAATAGCCAGCAAGTGAGCGTCCAAGGCTGTCGCCTATGTCTGAGACCGTGGTTCGTCCCCAAAGTGCCGTGTGCTGTCGTGTACGTCAACTGCTATCGGAGTGGACTCAGTGGAACAGACCAGGAGATAAGTGCCATCCTCGATCAGTTGGAACGGTCGGTGACGACGCGACTGATCTTCGCGCACTGCCCTGCGTTGACGATCCCGAAAGAGATCACGAGCCTGTACTCACTCTCTGGCGTGATCATCCACAACTCGACATTGGTGGACTGGCCACATCAGGCAGCTATCAAGCAAGCCACGCACCCGGCATTCATTGGTGTTATCATCGGCTCCAGCAACATCAGTCAGATCCCGGACGGACTCTTCCACGACCAGCTACCTCACGCCACGACCAGCATGATCTTCCACAACTGCTCCATCACACAGGTCCCTGAAAATGTTGGCGACGTGTGGGCGACAAGCAGGATTCATCGGCTGAGCTTCGAGAGCTCACGCTTAAGCAGTGTTCCAGTATCAATTGGAAGAATACCACTCACACATCTGATGCTCACGGACAACCAGATTGGAGAGCTTCCCGGGGATCTCTTTACGACGCTTCGACTCGACACACTCGGCCTCTCCATGAATCCACTCAAGCAGCTCCCGCAGAATGGCGGGGATACGTCGGCACTGCGGGAGCTGCTCGTGGAGTACACTAACGTGTCTGTGCTGCCGCCATGGGCCTCGTCGTGGCTTCAGAACCAGCAGCCCCACAGAGCAAAGACACAAGTTACGTCGTTGTTTGGAAGTCCGGTATGTGATCAAGCCAGTAGTTTGATCGTGAGCTCAGGCGCATGTGATAGAGACCTGGGCTCCGTGATTGGCACTGTCCGGGTGTCGATGATCCGGCTGCGGTACCCACTGTAAACTAACACCCTACAACCCTCTGAAACTCTATTCATCGCTCAAAAAATACCTGTAGAACGGCATATTAGTGAGATTGTGGCGAGAATGCCAATGACCATGATCGTTCGTATGGAGCCCTGGCAGTGATCTATTTCCAGTCAGCTGAGCCTCATCACGTACCAGTCAGAGTCAGAGGCCTCGTTGGCCCTCGGCCTCGTCAGTGTTGCCTATGAAGCCTCCATGCCATCCAACCGTACGCTTCCACAAGGCCCTTCATCAATCGATCCACCGCCAGTGATCCGCGCGAGATCAGCAGACAAGTCACGCGCCGCAGTGGATCCGTACCGCAACGTACTGGTCGTCGATGGATCTTCCTACTGGCTCTGCTGGTGGCTGGTGCTGTCGCTGCACTCGATCACCGCGGTCTTCGTGCTCTGCGCTGCGTTCGTCCATCTTGCACTCAGCCACCCCGTCATCCACGCCAACACACCAGCGCTACAACTCTCCATCACACTCAAGCGCGTCAGCGGCTTCAGCTATTTGCTCATCGCATTGCTTCATGTCCGTGCCGTGGTGCTGCTCGTGAGCCGATCTATTCGTGCCAAGCAGCTCACTATGAAAGCCCCTACGGTCTCAGCTAAGCCCCAGAAGAGCCCCACAGTCCGGGACATCACACCGGCTCAATCCATGTACCGGCGCTTGGTTGCTGCGATCCTCGCGATGTTTGGAGCGGTTGGCGCGTTAGGGATCAACGGCCGCTTCTTCAATATCGGCGTGGTGGTCCGTGAGCTCACGGAAATCGCCATGCAGTCGTACCAGCTCTGGCAATTGAGCCACTCGGTGTCACGAGTCTGGATCAACGACTTCGCCGTGACGACCGTCGTTATGAACTGCTGGTCGATCCCATTGGTCCACATGCGCTTCCACACGCGAGAAAGAGCACAGCGGCTCATGCACCTTGTAGTGGATATGTACTTGGATTTTGTATGCGCGGTCGTGATCCCCGTGTGTGTCATGACGCCGTATCTCTTAGCGTTCGACTGGCGCACTGGTAGCTTCCCAATGACCATTCTATCGGACGACGTCTGGCTCACAAATGCTGTTGCTGAAGGCCTCCAAGTCCTCATCACGTCGTACGCTGATCTCTTCGCATCGCTGCTGCCTCAGTACAGTATCTACTCGTGTCTCCGCATCCTCAAGCGGCTCGTTGTGAGGCGTGCAGGGGGGTCTACGAGATCACAAACCTTCCAACGACCACGCGTCGTCGTGCCCTTGGTCCCCGCTGTGTCCGATCTCACGATGCGCAGCCACTCGTCAAAGTACGCGCGTGAACGACGCGGTGTCAAGCTCATCGGAGTGACCGTCGGTTTCTGGGGCATGTGTATCCTCATCCTTCACACTGCAGCCAAGCTGAACACGGACCAAGATCCAATGTGCCAACTGCATGTGAGACCGTGGCTTGCACAACGGATCGCCTGCTCTGTTCTCGCTGTGGACTGCCAGTGGTTTAACATCACGGGCTCAGATATCGAGATCGCTGATGTCCTTGACAGATACGAGCGGCCTCTTCTAACGCTCGTCAACTTCACGAGCTGTCCAGAGCTCACGATCCCACCAGTGATCATCGAGTTCCACCACCTCAGTGGTATCCGCATCATCAACAGCTCACTCGTGAGCTGGACGGAAGACGCTGCGATTCGGCAATCGACGCATCCACGATTCGATTCCTTGGAGTTTCGATCGACGAACCTCAGCGAGATCCCTCCAGGAGTCTACCATCGTGAGGTTACGTTGTTGTTTTCCGTATGGTTCCACAACTGCTCACTGGATCGACTGCCAGAAGATATCGGAGAAGTCTGGGGTTACGGAGCTATCCACCACCTGCGACTGGAGAGGATGCGGTTACACTCACTCCCAATCTCACTGGCAAGGATCCCGCTGTCGTTCCTTTGGATCACCGACAGTCTCATTGAAGAGCTACCCGACGGTCTCTTCTCCAACTTTCGACTGGTATCACTGCGGTTATCACGAAATGCCATCCGCCGACTTCCAGAAGACATTGGCGATATCTCGGCACTGCGCGAGCTGCACGTGGACCACACAAACGTCTCCACTCTGCCGACCTGGGTCTTCTCCTGGCTGGAGAGCCGCCGCAGCTCCAAAGACGTCACGCTGGTCTCCTTCGCAGGCAGCCCCGTGTGTGAGACTGGAGGAACACTGGCGTCTGGTGTCGCTGGGTATCCTGAGATATGTGATGAAGCCGATTTGAAGTGATCTTCAAGTCATCCAATTGATACATAAACTCACTTTCGCTCCGCCTCCAGCTCCTAGTTGCCCTGGAATGTCTGCTTCTCGAAGAGATGCAGCGTGAGCGTTGACAGGAAGGCCGGGAACGAGCGGCACGTCGTGAGGTACGCGAACACGCGCTTGTTGATCTGCCCGCAAAAGTCCGTTTCCAGCAGTTCCAATGCACCGCTTGGCTCCATCCGCACGAGCAGCTCGTCGTCGTCGTGGTCTGCGTACATCGAGCGGAGCCGCAGCAATTCCATGCCATTGCTTTTCTTGAGGTCGACTTTGAAACCTGTGAGTTGGTACACGGCTTCACGGTACTGCTGGATCTGGTTTTGAAAGACCTACAAGTCAACAAGCGAGGTGAGCTCTTCAGCTCACATCAGACCAACGTAGGACCAGCGCATTACCTCCTTTAGCCGTTGGTTCAGCAGCTTCTGGCCTTCCACCGTCTCGTACGACGTCGTGGTCGTCAGTTTGCTCGAGGTCGTCGACTTGTTGGCTGGTGTTACCATCTCCTGCAGGACAATAAAGTCAGTTACTACACTGTCTCCACGCTTGTGATCCATAGACCCACGTACCATCGGCGTTCTCGGCGGTGCGCCTGCAGGCTCCGAAGACGAGCCCACAAGCTGGCTGCGTAGCTGCTCGACCTCGCGACGCAGCTCTTCCAACTCGCTCGTCGTTGTCTCCTGCTTGGCGCCCAGTAGCTCGCTCGTTGGGTTCACCGACATGTGGACCACCTTGATTTTCTGCGGGTTATACTCGCCACGTCCCAGTCGCTTTTCAAGCACCGCACACTCGCGCTCGGTCTTCTCCAGCTGCGTAGTCAGCTTCTTCATGTCGTTCTGCATGGCCTTGGCTTCCTCCTTCAGCCGCGCGACCTCTTCTTCGTGGCGCTGGTGGCTTTCAATGAGCTCTTTCTGGGCCGCGTCGAACCGCTCGTCGCTTTTCAGGAGCTTCTGGCGTGTCTGCATCATCTTCTCGTCGTAAAGAGCCGAGCTTCGGGACGACTCGATCAACGCCACCAGCTATCAACCATCAAACACACGTCTTTAGATCCCAAGGTCCCCACAAGATGCAGGAGCACAAGAAGGACGCACCTCTTGCTTAAGCCGACGCTCTTGAGACTCGAGCTCCACGATGCGTTCCTTCATCCACCGCGTGTCTCTCGACGCCTCGATTTCGGCACTCGCATTGAGGATGCGGTCGTCGGCGTGCTGGACCTGACGCTCCTTGTCCAGCAGGCTCACCTCGAGATGCTTCATCTTTGACTCTAGCACCGAGTACTCCTACAACAGATACAATACAAAGGGTGAGGTTTCCTCTCCTCCACACATACCAAGAGCACAGCAACGTACCACTGGAGTTGGAGTTGGTCTCGTCGGCACACTCTTCGCGATCTCGAGCTCGTCAGCCAGCAACTGGATCTATGTAGTCAGACGATAGATAAAAGTGAGTAGTCATCCACTAACTCAATTGCGTGTAGCTCCTCATACGAACCTTGAGTTTGGATTCACGCACGACAGCGCGCAGCTCATTCGCTGTGTCGTCCGCCTTCTCACGCCACTCGTTGAAACTGCTCTCCACAAACTGGAGCTTGGACTCGAGCTCGACCACTTTCTGCTGCAGCGTGAGCTTCTCATTCGCGGACGCCTTCGTGAGCGTCTTGAGTTCTGTACGCGCGTGCTCTTCCTCCGACAGCGCGTACTGCAGCTGGCGACGCAGCTGGCTCAATTGGAAGTCGCGTTCCTAGTCGATAAACAGTAAAATGAGTCAATAAAAAGATCTGTTCGGGTCCAAGGGTCCTACATATACCTTTAATTGGAGCTGGTGGCTCTCATGATGGCTCTCGAGCTGCAGACGCAGCGACGCGACTTCCGTCGTCAGATGATCGTTCTATTGGGCACAATACCAGTCAGCAAACGACGTAGGAAAGAGATGCAATGGCAGATATAGATAGATAGATACCTTGACGACGACAGCGCCCTGTTCTTCCACGCGTGGTCGCTTGGCGGCGCGCTTAGTCTCCTGCTCCAGCGTCACGTCCACCATGATAGAACTCCTGCCTGCAGGCGACGCAGGCGCAGCGTCTGCGCGCTGGAGTCCGGTCATTTCCTCGGCCTCCGGGTCGAAAAAGCTGTCGGATTTGGCGGTCGTCGTGGTCTGGAGAAAGGCAACGGCAGTGATTGAAACGCAGCAAAACAGGAGTCAATTTTAGCGCAGTTTCAGGGTACTACACATACACACAACGCACCTGCGGCCGCGTCGCGCTATCGTCGACGAACAGGAGCTGCGTCGGGTCTCGCGGAATGGGCGAACACAGGAAGAACGGCTCGTCGCGCGGCCCATTCATGATCAAACAAACAACTTTGCGAAAATGCAGAATTGAGAAAAAGGCGGGATCGTACTTAGCCGAGTGATAAGTTACAAACACGATACAAACTCATATTCCAATCAAGCAACGTAAGCGCTACATAACGACTAATGAGTGTCGCCTTTCTTGACAAGTCCAGTCTACGAATCTGGTTCGCACTGGCGAAGAGGGAGCATGATGTCCCACGGATACACGCCGGCGGCGGTGGCGTCGTCTGCGCCACAGAGGGCTTCCCAAGCGTCGGTTCCATTGTGAAGCGTGCTGGAGTTGCAGACCGGACTGCCGTACAGCTTGACGTACGCTGCGCCGCTCACCCAGCCTTCGAACCAGTCCGGAAGCTCGGAGATCAGCGTGTGTTCAGCCGCAAGAGTCGAGAACCCAGCGTCTACACGGACCGGCAGCTCGTCTACAGGACTCCCCGACAGCACCAGTTGTATCACGCCCATTTCTATGAAGCAGTCGACTGGAAAATGGCTCACTGAGGTGCTTGCGAGTTCAAGAAAGGCTGCTTCGAGTCGACAGAAGGACTCTGGGACTTCGTGCAGTCGCGGGATCCCCTCCAGAGCCAAAAGCAACCACTGGTGAGTCTTCCACGTGTCGCCGACGTGGGCTGGAAGCTCACTCATGTTGTTATGAGCGATCACCAAGTGCGTGAGTGACTCAGGGAGCTGGTCGTTGAGGAGGCCTTCGGGAAACGTCGTCGTCCAGTTGGTCAGGATGACGTACACGTACCTCAGTCGAGGGTGTGTGGCTTGGCGGACAGCGGCGTGGATGGACCAGTCGACAAGCGAGCAGTTGAAGAACTCCAAGCCTGTGAGACTAGGGAATTCTATGAAGACTGGCGGGATCTCAAGCGCCGGACAGTGGGAAATGACGACTACGCGCAGTGACGACCGCTCGAGCTTCCTGAAGAGTGCCGAAGTATCAGAAGCAGAACCTTCGAGGCCTTGCAAATGGCAATTGAGAAGCAGCACAGAGCACGGAAACCCACTTGCAAACCATGCGTCCACGTGCAGTGCACAACCTGGTACAGATTCGTTCGTCGTGAGCTGAGCGTCGAGATGCAGGGCCACGACGATGGCCCCCCACAGCAAAAAACACGAGTGAATAATCCACTGCCGCCAGTGTCGCACACGTCGGGGACTGCTTGGAGTCAGGGGAAGCTTGAGAGCCGAGAGCATTCCGTCGTCGTGAGGAGCCTTCGATTCGTCACACGGTGATAGACGCGGTGGGGGGCTTGGGGACCGAGACAGTGACAAGCGCTCGTCTTGAGACAGCATTGTCACCGACAGGCGGTTCATGGCGTCGTGAGTCTTGGAAGTTCGCCGTCGAAGCACATTCTTGACGGTCACCAGACAACTACACAGCCCAACGTGCGGAAACAGTGTCGAAATAAAGTCCAGAAGCGACGTTACGAGTACCTGGCGGCCTTCGGAAATGGCGTTGACGTACCACACGTCGTCCATGAGCAGTTCGTACGGGAAAGAGAGCGTTGCCGTGTCGAATACAGCGACGTACGGCAGCACGATGCTCAGTGGGATCACGACTGCGCAGCAAAAGTCGAGCACCGCGTCTTGAAGAAGATTCACAAGCCTTCGTTTGGCTTCGTCGTGCTTGTAAAGCCAGTGGACAATCGGAGACGCAGTGCAGTTGAGTACAACCGAGATGACGGCGAGCTGGTTGATCCACGGCCGAGGCACGGAGCGGCTGAGGTAGTAGGCCTGGTAGGTCTGCAGCAGAATCTCGAAGGCTTCGCGCGCTGTGAAGATGGCTTCAAAGTACGGTCCACCGAGTCCAAAGTATCCCGTCGTGCCGAACAGCTTCTCCCAGATCGTCACAGCGCAGCCGGCAGCACTCGAAAGACACCGCCGTGCTATCGGTCGAGGCGTTCCTCGCCTGACGATGGCTGGAAAGGCCTTCGGACTATGAAGCGTGAGCTCTTTGGCCTTGATGGAGTTCCAAATCATCCGCAGAATCGCAACAGCGTGGGCTGAGCCGACCAGGAAGAAGCTCCAGCCAGTGATCTGAATGCCCTGTAGGGGCACTTGCGCGCCGTCGATCGCGTAGCCGACCTCCGGGTTCTGTAGATACCAATGTAACGTCGTGACACTGAACGCATAGCTGCCGAGGAGTCCATGGGAGAGAAATACGAGCCACCACGCCAGACAGAACCGCGGCGAGTCCAGGAACGTGTGGATAGAAGCTGCTGCAGGAATTGCTACGAGGGTGTCGAAGCGAGTTGGTGCGGAGGTACTCGTACTGGCCAAGTGGACGGGGAAGACCATGACTTTGGTGCCCACGGGCGCAATTCCTTTGCCTCGCATCGTGTAGAAATCGGTGTCCGCTCTCCGCGCCACAAACGGAGTAAGAAGAGCAATACGAAGGCGTGACGGGTCGCCAGCAAACGGGAATAGCACTCGAAGCTCACGTCAAGCTATTCGTTGACCGGCACGGTATCCGATACAAATGGGCTTCAAAATCAGCGATCAATTGCGTCGTGACATGCGACGGAACAGTTTCGAAGCGGCTGCATGATCTCATGTGGCACAACTCAATGGCTGTCTCAGCCGCTTCTTTTGCTGTGGCGCACACAAACAGAGTCAAAAGATGTGCGACCGAAGACCTACATTAGGGTCATGTTAGTGCGGTGGTTCGTAAGGTCTTAGAGGCAGCATCGCCTCCCACGGGTAAAACCCTTTGGCACTGCGCGTGTCGACCAAGCAGAGCTTCTCCCACAGTGCGGTTCTAGCGTGAAGGTCACTGGAACTGCACACTGGGCTTCCGTATAACGCGGCTTTGGATCCTCTGTCCATCCACGTTTCAAACCACGTCGGCAGCTCTTCAATTGCAGTGTGCTCGCCGTAGAATACCGACACACGGCTCTCTTCCAAGTCAGGAAATCCTGCAATGGGACCGCCCGAGACGATGAGAACTTCCACGTGCATGCTCGCAACGCAATGGGCTGGGAAACTGGCGATCGCTGTGGAAGAGAGCTCCAGTATGGATGTGTGGATGCTGCAGATGGACTCTGGCAGTCGCCGAAGCTGTGGAGCTTTGTCGACATCGAAGGAAATCCACTCGTGGGACCCCCACACCTCGCCGATATTTTCTGGAAGCTGCGTTAAGTTGTTCCCGATGATCGCCAAGTGGGTAAGCGACTCGGGTAGCTCCTTGTGGAGGAGTCCGTCAGGAAATGTCGTCCAGTTGCTCCACACGACGTAGATGTACGTCAACCGAGGGTGGGTCTCACCTCGTACAGCGGCGTCTGTCGACCAGTCGACGAGCGAGCAGTTGAAGAACTCCAGTCCGCTCATGTGTGGGAACGCGGTGACGATGGGAGGCATCTCCAGTGTCGGACAGTGCGAGAAGACCAGCACCTGGAGCGAAGGCCGTTCCAGCTCTGTGAGAACTCCAGTGATCTCGTCGGTCGTGCCGTTGATCCGTTGCATGTTGCAGTTGAGAAGCATCACGGAGCATGGAAATCCAGTGTGGAACCACGCGCTCACGTACAATTGGCAGCCTTGCACGGATCTGTCGGTGTTGTAAGTGGCGTCAAGATGCAGTCCGACGACGCAAACGCCCCACACGATGAAGCCCAAGTGGACAATGAACTGGCGCCAGTGGCGGACGTACTCCGGGTTGCGAGACGCGTGGCTGAGACGCTTAACGACGCGGATCTGGCGGTAGGAAGGGCCGTTCGACGATGTTGTCGGCTTGATTCGTCGCGACATCATCGATTTAAGCGTCGATTGCACATGGAGGAAGCTAGAGGACGGGGATGATGCTCGCGCCGTTGGATCTCGCCGTCGAATCACCGCTTTGACCGTCCATAACCACGTGAAAAGACCAATATGAGGCACAATTGTCGAGATGAAGTCGAGCGCCGACGTCACGAGAACTTGGCGGCCTTCAGAAATGGCATTGACGTACCACACGTCGTTCATGAGCAGCTCAGTGGGAAATTGCTGCTTCTTCGTGTCAAATGCAGCGACATAGGGGAGTACAATGCTCAGTGGGATCACAACGGAGCAACAGAAGTCGAGCACCGCGTCTTGAAGCAGATTCACAAACCGCCGCTTGATGATATTGTGTTTGTAGAACCAGTGGACAAACGGAGACGCGACGCAGTTGAGCACGATGGAGATCACGGCGAGTTTGTTGATCCAAGGTCGAGGCACGGACCGACTGAGACAGTAAGCTTGGTACGTTTGCAGAAGGATCTCGAAGGCTTCGCGAATCGTGAAGATCACTTCGAAATACGGCCCGCTGAGAGCAAAGTAGCCCGTACCAGTGCATAAACTCTTCCATGTTGCGGTGAGGCAGTCGAGTGCGATCGCGGGATAGTGTAAGATGGATCGAGACGTCGTTGTCGACGGTCTCACCGGGCGCTTGGTGGACTCTGGACTGTGGAAAGCGAACTGCTTGGCCTTGATCGAGTTGAAAATCACTCGTACAATGGCGACGAAGTGTGCGAAGCCCACGAGGAAAAAGCTTCGCGCCGTGACCTGTAAGGTCTGCTGTGGTACGTTGACACCGGAGACGGCATCGGAGACCGTGGGGAATTGTAGATACCGATGCAGTGCCGTGACGCTCACAGCGTAGCCGCCAAGTACAATATGCAGGAAAAGAACGAGCCACCAGCTCAGAATGAACCTCGAACGCGTGAGATTGATGTGGAGGCCAGACGACCCGGTCGACGCCGTCTTGGCATCTTGAGATGATGGCTCGGTCTCTGGGTCGCTTGGCAAGACCGAGCTCGAGCTGCCGACGAGATCAATTGACATTTGCGTCCGGGACATGACTTGAGCTACTCACGAGATCGTCTCTTCCCCCGGCATTCTGTGGCCAAATGCACTTGGGGTCTCCGCTCACGAGAGGGGCCAACAATAACAACCAAAATAGCACGCGCGCCTCGCCAACCGAACACGCAACGGATCCCAAGACGTTCCAACTGCACTCACCTTCCCAAGTAAGGATCACGGACTGAGGCTCTCGTGAAGGCTGCTGAAGTATCTATTTGATGCCGTGGCTGTGAGGACAGCAACTGTCTTGGCGCAAGGTCACGGCCCGATCAATTTGTCTGGAGAGTGCGCTCTTACCTCGAAATAGATGGTCTCAGCACGCTCTTGGACTCGCCAACCAGCACTAAACTGTGGCTCTGGTGCCCACAGAGTCTAAGACATTTCGAAGCTCACGTTCCTGCGTCCATGACCGTCCCGGCACGCACCTCGGTCGTGTTTTCAGGCTCTGCGCAGGACGCAGTGCATGGCGCGTCCGGTTTTCCACGACAGCATGCAGTCGTCCATGTATCCTCACGCGTCTACGCGCTGTGCTGGTGGGGAGTGATCTCCATGCATCTCTTCACCGCTGTGTTCGTTCTCTTCGCTGGCTTCGTGCACGTGACTCTGAGCATTGACGCCTTCCACCGCGCGACGTCGGCACTTTCAATCCCAGTGCCACTCAAGCGCGTCGCTGGCTGTGGGTATTTGATCGTGGCTTTCCTCCACGTGAGAGCAGTGAAACGCATGGTCTCACAGTCTCTTCAGTCGCGAACTATGACTCTGCAGCGCAGCATTGCCTCGCGACCCAGCGCAGCAAGCATCAGCAGCTCGCAGACTCTCGAGATCGTGCGCGGACCTCGTCGTTTGTATCGGATCCTGACAAGAATGCAAGATATGGTGCTCGGGCCGGATGGCTACTTCGGGATCAACGGCGCGTACTTCGCGTCGTCTCTCCTAGTGCGTGAAGCCGTCGAAGTCGCTATGCAAACGTACCAGCTCTGGAGTCTCAGCTACAACGTCTCGCGTGTTTGGATCAACGCGTTCGCCGTCTTGACTGTCGTGCTCAACTGCGTCTCCATCCCGATTGTCCACTGGATCTTCTAGCGGCACCTGGGTCGCCAGAGGCTCATGCATCTCGTCGCCGACATGGGACTCGACTTTACGAGCGCTGTGGTCGTGCCCGTGTGTATCATGTTCCCGTACTTCTTGCAGTTCGACTGGTCCATCAATCAGTACCCGTTTCGGCTGCTCATTGACGACGTTTGGTTCGCTAATGCCATCGCCGAAGCTCGCCAAGTGATGGTGACGTCGTACCTTGATCTCGTCTCGTCCTTGCTACCGCAGTACAGTATCTACAGTTGCCTGCGTCTCATCAAGCGGCTCGTGAAGCGGAAACCAGGCGAGTTAAAACACGAAAAGAAGCGGCCAGCGATTGCCCCTCAGCCGCAAACAGAAACAGAGGCCGAGATCACCACGAGCCTGAACGCCAAGGACTCAACGATCGAGATTGAAAGCCGATGGGTCCGCTTTGTGAGTGCGTGTATCTCTGCCTGGGCAATTGCTGTGCTCGGTTTCCACTTCCACGCGTACCGCTTTGGCTTGAAGCCAACGTATCAAGGCTGCCAGTTATATGTGAGACCATGGTTCGCTACAAACATCTCGTGCTCGGTGCTGCAGGTGAACTGCCACCGCTGGAACACGACTGGCTCGTCGAATGACATCGCAAGTGTCCTCGATCCACTGGAACGTTCCATGCTGGGCAAAATTATCATCACTCACTGTACGGCGCTCACGCTTCCGGCCAAGTTGGTCGAGTTCCCAGGCCTGAAAGTATTCGTGGTGTTCAATAGCACGGTAGTCGACTGGCCGGCAGACGCCGCGATCCGAGAGGCCACGCATCCCATGGCGGCGGACGTTTACTTCACTCGAACCAACATGAGCACGATCCCGCCAGGGCTACGACACAGTGAGCTGCCTGAGTCGCTTCGATTGGTCGCGTTTTACAACACGAGTGTCGAGGAATTTCCGACCGATTTGGGCGATTTGTGGGAAAAAACGCCTCTCATACGGATCGGGCTCCAGTACACGCAAGTACGAGCAATACCAGCGTCCTTGGGCAGCATACGAAGCCTCCAGAAGCTGTGGATGGTGAAGAATCCCATTGTCTCGCTCCCCGACGACATCTTCGCCGACAGTGCCTTCATCTCCATCCGCTTGTCCGGGATGCCGCTCCAGCGCCTACCCAATACCGTGGGGGATACGACAAAACTGACGGAGCTGGTCGCAGAATACACTAACGTATCAGATCTCCCTGCCTGGGCGATCGCCTGGCTCGATGCCCACAGCGACACTGGAGATAAAGCGATTCGTTCGTTCTACGGTAGCCCTGTATGCGACCAGATCAACGCGACATGGTCTTCTAGAGTCTCACAGTGGCGGATTTGCGAGCGAGACCGCCAGTCTCAGTACGGAGAGTTCCCAGCAGGAGCTCTAGATAACCATTTCCCCGTGTGAGCAGGGCAAGATCACATTTCAAAGAGCTCAGTAGATGTACTTATCTTTGACGATGTCAAATGGCATACTTCCGTACTGAGCTTGCGAGTCCTCGTTGCAAATGCGCCAACTATCTTTGACTCTCGGTGTTCTCGTTGGGTCACACAGGAGGCTGCCGAAGAACGATCTACGGCCTTGGCCTTGTTGCCCACTCGTCGCATCCAGCCAACTCACTGTCCACTGTGGCAAGCTGGAGACGTTGGTGTGTTCGATTAGCAATTCTCGAAGAAGCGACACGTCTCCAATCGTCGACGGCAAATGAACGAGTGGATTCCCTGAGAGGCGTATGGACAAGAACTGGCTGTTGGCGAACATGCCGTCGGGAAACTCTTCGATGTAGTTGCTTGTCATCCACAGAAGCTGCAGTGGGAGCCGCCCGATCGACCGCGGGATCTTTCTCACCTGCGTGTTTTCCAGGCCAAGCCGACGAATCCCACTCGTCGCCCAGATATCCCCCAGGTTCTCAGGTAACTCAGCGATACTGCAGTTGAGAAACACGACCGACGTCATCGTGTGTGGCAGCTCACTGTGGAGAAGCCCTGGCGGCATGGCACTCACGTTACTCTGGGCAAAGAACACATTGCCAAGCGATGGATGCGTGGCCTCTTTGACTGCCGCTTCTACAGGCCACGATACGAGTGTCGACGCGCCGATTTCCACACTCTGGAGGGTTATAAACTCGCCGATGTTTGCTGGGACTGTGAGAGCCGGGCACCGAATAAATACGACTTTTGTGAGCACGACGCGCTCGAGTTGGTTCAGTACAGCGGCGAGTTCATCAGCCGTGCCGCTGATGTTCCGGTAGAAGCAGTTGATGTACATCACCGAGCACGACACGTTACTTGCCAGCCACGGTCTCACATAAAGCTGACAGCCAGGCAAGGTCGCCGTTTGAGAAAATGCAGCCGAGTTGAGATGGAAGCCCAGTACGACGGCCGCCCAGCACGTCACGCAGGTACTCACGATCCTCATACCACGCCCCTGGGACTCTACTTGATGATTCACGTCCGTAGCGGAAGGCGCCCTCATGGTCTCCACTCTCATCAGATCCACGCTGGTCTTCTGGCGAGCCGCGAGCTGGTTGTGCGAAGTGATAGCCGAACGATGCGAGTGGATCCGTCGTATCTGCTTGCGTTCAATGAGCCGTTTGAGAAGCCGCAGGCAGCTGAAGATACTGTACTGCGGCATCAGCGACGCGAAGAAGTCGGCGTACGTCGTGACCAGCACTTGCCGCGCTTCTGCAACTGCGTTGGCCATCCACACGTCGTTGGCGATGAGTTCAATGGGGAATTCGTTCTTGTTCCAGTCAAACGCAACGGCGTACGGCGTGAGCACGAGCATAGGCACGATGACAGCGCACGTAAAGTCCAAGTACATGTCCACGACCAAATGCATGAGCCGCTTGAGCCGCTGGCGCTTGCGGAAAAGGCGGTTTACGATGGAGATCGAAAAGCAATTGGCCACGACTGTCGCGACGGCGAAGTTGTTGATCCACGGACGTGAGACGTAGTAGCTGAGGCACCAGAGCTGGTATGACTGCATGGCGACCTCCACGACCTCACGCAGTAGAAGAGAAGGCGAGAACAGCGGTCCGTGGATACCCAGGTACCCGTAGGACCCAAACACAGCCGACCAGAGCTTGACAAACCGCCTGTAGGCGACCCTAGCCGACGATGTGGGAGTCGCAGTTATTGCAGATCGAGTCGCGATAGTCGCCTGGCGTGGACCCATACTCGCAGCACGAGACTCGGCGTCCATCATCGTGAGTTCTCTTGCGAGGATGGAGCTGTAGATCATCCGCACGACAGCCAGGAGATGTAACAGGGCGACGATAAAGTACCCGAGGCCTGTGATCCGCTTGAGAAGTACGGGGATATGAAGGGCCGACGTGGCTCGAGCGACGACTGGAAGACTCAGCATGATGTGTGTGAAGGACGCGCAGAGCACGAAGACGGCGGTGAGGGCGTGGAGCAGGAGTACAGTCCACCAGGTGAAGAGGTAGGTGGCGGTGGGCAGGACGACGCATAGGCGTTGATGGGGACGAGATGGAGAAGCCCCTGAGGCTGTGGGGGTAGCCATACTGCTTACTGGTGATGGATATGCATCAAAGCAGGCGTGTCTGTGAGTGTGGTACTTGGCGAGGAGACGTCGGGAGCAACTCGTAACAGTATGTATCTATTTTGGGCGAATGAACATATAAAAATTTGCAGTTCGAATTTAGACAACGTATATCGGATTATGGCGGTTTGAGGTACCCAAACACCGATAGACTCCACGGTGGTCTAAAAAACGACCTACAGAGTTGGTTGGTGAACACAACCACAATCAGAGGGGGTGGAAGTGATCCTCCACACACACCAGTCCAAAGCGAGAGTCTAAAGACGTTTAGGCGTCCTGTGTGGTCTGGTGCGGTGTGCGTCGCTGCATGCTTCAACCTGTGCGTTCCAACTTGGAGCGATGACGTGTCTAACTGAGAAGCAAAGTGGTCCGAATATACCTCTGAAAACCGATAGTCAAATGTTGCCGAAGGCACCAACTCTTGATGTTTACTCCCACATGTCACCTCTGTAAACAAATATGCATGGTGTCACTATTATGGGGGGATGAGGTTATTTATGGATTAGCCCATCCATATGCCACGAGGTTTTTCCCACGTCATCAGCTCCCATTTTCGGCCCATTTCCGACTGCGCCGGAAACCGACCGCCTCAAAGCACGCCACCACGGACGAAGCCACAACTCGCGGCGCGAGCTACTCGTCCTAGCAGCACGTTCCTGGCATATACACGCGCATCCACATAACGTGAATCTTCTGGGTTGTCCGTGCGTGGCACTCTCATCGTCTAAGGCTTCGAATCAGTCGAGCTACACTCGTTCATCGTCACGCCATCCTACGATGAAGTTCTCCAGCTTCGGATGGGTTTTTGCAGCCTTCTGCGGCCGCTACGCGGCTGCAAACACCATCACGCACACGCAACAGAACGGTACGTCCGTCCATACTCCTTCCATCGTCTGAATCCTCATAGTTCCCACATTCTAATGCGATTTATGCCAATTTCTCATCACCTCAGAAGTCGTGCTTCCAGGGTCTTCCCTTGAGAACGACTTGCTGCGCATCCAGTCCGAGTACGCGCGCGTGCATCCGCTCACTGACGCCGTGCTCTCCAGCGCGTCCTCTCCGCTCACGCGTCGCGAGGCGCTCGTGGAACTGGGCAACATGTTCTTCTACGGCAACAACACCCTGGCGACGTCTGTCAACGGCACGCTCGCACTGAGCTTCTACGCAAAGGCCGCTGACTTAGGCGACGCACACGCGCAGTTCCACTTGGGCGTGGCCTACAGCTACGGCTTCTGGGGCTTCGCCAAGGATGAGGCGCTGGCCATGACGCAGTATTACTTCGCGGCTGTGGGTCAACACACAGGCGCGATGCTCGCACTGGGCCACCGCCATTTGCTGGGCATCAACGCACCGAAGAACTGTGAGACTGCTGTGCGGTACTACGAGGTCGCCGCTAACAAGGCCGTCGCTCTGAGGGAGGCCGACGTGACCAAGCCAGCGATCTACGACCTGCCACACCGTCGGCTCAAGACAGTCCACGAGACTCAGCACAAGAAGAACGTACCGAGTGACGCGGCTATCGTTGATTACTACCAGTTCTCGGCTGATAAGGGCGACCCGGAAGCCACGATGAACCTGGCGACGCTGCACTTCTACGGGGCGAGAGGACTCAAGCAGGACGTGACCAAGGCCGCGCGGCTCTTTGAGCGAGCGTATGATCTGGGTGCGAGCGGCAGTGCGTACCACCTCGGCCACGTGTACAACCACGGTATTGGCGTGCAGCAGAACAACGACACGGCGTTCAAGTTCCTGGAAGAAGCCGTGAAGGAAGGATCGACCTCGGCTCATAATGAGCTGGCATACATGTACCTGCATGGCAAGGGTACGGAGCGTAACCACGAGAAGGCACTGCAATTGTTTAAGGCGGCGGCCAAGCAGGGAAACATGGAGGCGTTCTACAACCTGGGTGTGCTTCATATGCAAGGAGCTGGCTCGGTCAAGAGCGTCGACCCGGAATACGAAGTCGCGCACGGGTATTTCCAGGTTGCTGCCCACCAAGGCCACACGCTGTCCAGCCACAAGCTCGCACACATGAGTCTCCATGGCATTGGGACGTCGCGGTCGTGTAAGAACGCTGTGGATTCGTTCAAGCTGGTGGCGGAACGTGGGGAGTGGGACCGTTTGCTGTCGCGTGCCTTCAAGGACTTCAAGAACCAGGACTACGAGGCGTCGTTCATGAAGTACGCGGTCATGGCGCAGCAGGGCTACGAGGTCGCACAGCACAACGCGGCGTACTTGCTGGACTTCGGCTTCCTGTCGTCGTTCTTCGTAACGAGTCTCACGGCTCCATCGTCGCTGTCGGGCGACGAGATCACGAACGGAGCCATCCAGTTGTACAAGCTCGCAGCATTGCAGGGAAACATCGACGCGAACCTCAAGATTGGCGATTTCTACTACTATGGCAAAGGTGGCCACGACGTCGACTTCACCAAGGCGAGTGCCCACTACTCGCTGGCCAGCAAGAAGGCGAACGCGCAGGCCATGTTCAACCTGGGCATGATGTACGAGCACGGCGTCGGCGTGCAGCAGGACTTCCACTTGGCCAAGCGGTACTTTGACAAGGCTCTGGAAGCCCACAACGACGCCCGCGTGCCCGTGGCGCTGGCTCTATGGAAGCTCAAGACGCACATGGCCTACGAGAGTTGGCGTCGCTGGTGGGACGTGCTCGTGGGCAACGCCGAGCCGACAACACCCGCCTCGCAGCCTCCTCCGGTGGAAGCCGAGAAGGCAGTCAAGGACATGTGGATCACCAAGCAGATCGCGCGATTGGAGAAATGGCTCGGCCTGAACAACGGAGCGACCAACACCGCTGGAGGTGCTGGCGCCGACAATAGTGCAGCAACGCGTCAGCCTACGCCAGGAGGGGCTGCTTCCACTGTGCCTGCTGCAAATGTCCCGACGGACTGGCAGAGTCTCGTGCTGTCGGACGACTTCCTGATCCTCGTGCTCTCGCTCGCACTGGGGCTCGTGCTCTACGTCCGATCCCAGCGCCAGCAACGACGCGAGCAGCTCGCGCAGCAATAGACACGCCGTCGAGGAACAAACCGGAGAACTCCTGGGACGGCTGTGCGAAAATCTATATATTTTCTGTGAAACTTGTCCTATTCTGAAGCTTTCTGACTGACTCATAGTCGCGCATTTGAACAGGACGTCCTCTCACACCACAAACGAAGCAACAGCTCATTCAACCAAGTCAAGTCGAGCCATGCAAACCTTCGCCGTCATGCTGGGTGTTCTCCTCTGTCTCTCAAGTGAAGGAGGCTTCGCGTGCGACACTGTGTACTGCACCATGCAGTGGGATCCCGTCTGTGGCTCCGACGGCAAGACGTACTCCAACGCCTGCGTGCTTCGGTCCAAGCAATGCGAGAACCCACAGCTCGTCGCGCGGTTCCGAGGCCAATGCGATTGAGCCAAGCCCTGCCGCCGAACCTGCTATCCGTGATAGTGAGACCGTATCGTTTACGTCGTGAAAACGACTCTCTATGGTAGCGAAACCTCCATAAATGAATGAATGGATCTTTTTGTTGAGGCTGAGCTCACAGTGGATATCGGTTTGTGAGCATTTGGGTTCGAACCGAGCCGACCGTCGCCTGCCAGTCTTGAGAACAAATCGGTGAGTCCGAGAGACCAGCACACACGGGACTTCCGTTGAACGACGCGATCGTAGCGGCTTCAAGCCTGGAGACGACCCATGTCGGTAGAGCCGATACGTTCGTGTGTTCGACGAGTAGCTCCATGAGTCTGGACGCGTCTCCGCCATTCGCCGGCAGTTTCTTCAGTGGATTATCGGATACGCAAAGAATATTAAGCTGGAGATGTTGTAGCAAGGTCTCCGGTAGCTCTTCGATCTGATTGTCGTTGATACGGAGTTCTTTAAGAGGCAGCCGTCCGAGTGACGCTGGGATGGACCGGAGACGCGTGCTTTCAAAGCCATACGAGTGATTTTACTGTTCTTCCTGATATCGCCGATGTTTTCTGGTAGATACGACAGCGAGCAGTTGTAGAAGATCAATGCAGCCACGGAAACGGGGAGCTGGCTGTGGAGGAAACCCTCTGGGATCTCTTTTAAGTCACTGGAGATGAAAACCGGGCCGCCAAACACGGGGTGTGTAGCCTCAGTGATCGCTGCGTCTTTCGATCAAGAAACCAGAGTCGAGTTGTGGATGTACATGCCCGTGAGTGATGAAAATTGAGTGATCGTGGTCGGGATCATCAATCGCGGACAGTGCGAGAAGATCACTCGCGTGAGAACGTGGCGTTCGAGTTTGTCTAGCAGCGCACCGGTGTCTTCCGCCTCGCCAGTGATGTTGAGCCGGTAGCAATTGATGTTGATCACCGAACACGTGACGTTCGTTGGAAACCACGGTCTCAAATGCAGCAGACAGCCCGGGTAGGTGTCTTGAGATTTGTACAGACCCGCTCGGATATGCAACGCTAGCATGCCGCATCTCCACAGGCCGATCAGACCACTCGCTAAGCGAAGCCCGCGACGGTGGGTCTGTTGCATCACGACGGACGGACGCCGCTCCGACTTGCCGGCTTGTAGTGCAACGACGCCGTGGATCTGTTGGCGAATGTGATTGATCTTACAGGATGCATTCGTGGGCTCCACCATGCGAAGAAAGAGTCGCAGACTGGCGAAGATGCTGTACTGAGGTAGTAGCGACGAGAACAGATCCAGATACGACGTCACGATCACTTGACGGGCCTCTGCGACGGCATTCGTGAACCACACATCGTCTGTGACGAGCTGGTGCGGGAAGTCGCCCGTGGCCAAGTCGATCTCGAGAAAGTACTGCATCAAAATACCCAGCGGCACGATCATAGCGCAGGCAAAGTCCAAGTAAGTGTCAATAGCAACGTGGACAAGCCGACCGATGTGCTTACGCTTATGGAAGACTGCATGGATGATCGGCACGGACCAGCAGTTGAAGACCACGGACAGGACAGCGAAGCGGATGATCGCCCGTCGGGAGATGGAGCGACGCAGCGTCCACAGCTGGAACATTTGCATAGTGATCTCTACAAGCTCGCACGCTATGACGATGATATTGAAGCGTGGACTGTGGATACCGAAGTAGCCATCGGCTCCGAAAACCTTCCTGAAAACGCGGTACGGCCACGAGATGACTCGCCAGATCTTCGAGAGTAGAGTACGTTTTAATGGTTCGGTAGCCTGAAGGTTTTTGATGGAGGACGTCGTGGGGTTGGCAATAGAGGATCTGGACTTGAAGCAGCATGTCCAGAGCATGCTGTAGATGGCGAAGATATGGAGGAGAGCGGCGCCTAAATAACTGAGACTGCTGATCCGCTTGAGTGTGATCGAGACCAGCAGTGCCGGCGTGTTGACGTGGACGGCTGGCAGGCTGAGGATCGCATGGACCAACGCCGCAAACAGCACAAACGCGCCTGTGACGATGTGGAGCAGCAGCACGAGGCACCATACCAGGCGATAGACCGACGGGGAGACTGTGATGAGAGCCCGTGAGCTGCTGCCTTGTTTACTCAACGGTGGTGTAGTTGTCATGTTGCGTGAGCGCCAGCGAGTTGTGTTTCTGATTGATCGAACGAGTTGCGAGGCAGCCAACTTTGCTCAGAAGTTTCCTTAGCAGATGTAAAATTAGTGTCATCACTAGCAAAGCAAGCCTCCAGTCGTTGGTCTCAGTTGACGAGTTTTGGTCTCCAGTATCGCTCTTGCGAGAGATTGAGAGGATGGCTTTAGAGCCGTCATCGATCCTCATTGAAGCATGAGCCAAAGCAAGACGGTCGACGTCAAAGAGATTGTCCATTGAATTTGTTGGATTTCACACGTCACAGAGATCACATAGAAAGGCAACAACCGAATATGCCTGATGGGACTCGCTTGACCAAGGGGTAGAGAACTCGCACCAGAACTCGGACCAAGTGCCCACCAATTGGTATCACCAGCCACTTGCTATCGGCCGCCTTAGCAGTAGTAGAAGCCGCCCATCGGGAAGCCGAGGCCGCAGCCACCGCCGTAGAGGCCGAAGCCAACGGTGTTCCAGTAGCTCAGCGGGTAGCGCCAGCCCAGACCCCAGCCAGCTCCCCACAGACCGAACTGCTCCTGCTTCTTGTCATCACCCTCCTTGCGGAACGCGATC
>JAADXE010000492.1:0-23463 GCA_023337545.1 Pythium coloratum | reverse complement strand
TAGTTGGCGAACACGTCTGGGTAGATGGCGTGCGAGAGCACGTCGACGTCGCGGATCTGGTCACCGTACTTCTTCTTGAGCTCCTTCTCGGCTGCGTCAAAGTCGTACGGCGCCATCTCGGCACCAGGACGAACCTCGAATATGCTCTTGCCGTTCGGTAGCAGCTTGCCCTTGAGAACCTTGGAGCGCAACTGCTCGGGGAAGCCGTGGTGTGGGATACCAAGGTAGCCCTGGAAGTATTCCGCCACTGACTTGGGGAACGACAGCTTCTCAGCGTCCTCGATGACCTGCGACTCCGTCAGGTTGTTCTGGACGATGAATTGCGCGAAGTCACCGACGACCTTGGACGACGGAGTCACCTTGATGATGTCACCGAGCAGCATGTTTGCCGTAGCGTAGGCGCGCTTGATCGCTGGCCACTGGCCGGCGAGCCGATTGTTAGCAGCGTGTCAGTTGGGCTAGGTACGGATGGTCCAGTGTTGGCGCCATCACGGTGCCATCGGCAGAACTTAATCCTTCTACTTCATGTCGGCAGCCTCGAAGTCGATGGTTGGGAACTGGCGCACGAACGACGAGACCTTCTCCTTGAGCGAGTACACGCGCTCGACGGCACTGGCATTCGTCACGTCGTACTCCTTGAAGTCCTTCACCTTCTTACCGCCCTTCGCGATGATCTCGGCGTTGAGCTCAGCCGGGATGATGCGTGAGTAGGCATTCGTACCCGCGACGATGAACTTCGGACGGAACAGCGCAGCGGTCTCCTCGAGCTTGTCGTAGTCGATCAGGCCAGTGCTCTCGTTGAGCCGCCGCCAGCGCGCGCTCGTGGCACATGTTCTCGGCCTCGTTGATGAACTTGTTGCCTCCGTAGTTACTGCAGTAGTGCATGCACATATCAATGTCAGATAGATGCCGGCATTCATGTAGGCTAACTCCTTCAGTAGAGACACGTACCGAGCGTCTGGGTATCCCTCCGAGTACTTGTTGGACATCACAGAGCCCAATGCATCGAGCACTCCCGGGTGCCCAATGGTGGGAGAGAGATGACTTGCTTCCCAGCCAATCCAAACTGACTTTCATCAAATAATACCCCAACGTTCCTGTTGCCTTTCTCATGGCGGGGTTAACTTTCAAGGGACCAACGTCCACTTCCATGTAGCCACAACCAACAACAGAAAACAGGACAACTCCAAAGGCAAATGGAACGCAAATTAAGGAAGCTACACTAGACACGCAGGAACGGACAGGGCGTCTGGACGCGACTGGAAGAGGAAGTGATCACGTGCAGGTGCCACGAGGCTGAGCCACCTTTCCATGTGGGGAGGTGGCTGCTGGGGATTTCTCGTCCCAGTCTCAGATCTCAAAGGAATGCCGCTGGGGATTTCTCTTCCCAGGCATGGACCATGACCGCTGGGGATTTCTCTTCCCAGACGTTGGCCGCTGGGGATTTCTCGTCCCAGACTTGGTCCTCAGCCACTGGGGACCAGTGCTGGACGTCGCCCGTTGGGGCTTCGTCCAGTTCCTCAGCCTCGTGCACAGCCTGCATCGCCGCATCGCATCGCTGGAGCTGGACAGTGAGCGTTGACAGCAGCTCGCTCGGCTCGAGGACCTCGTCGTCCTTATCGACCGCCGGTTGCTCGATCGCGGCTTGCGGACACACAGGCACAGCAGAGATGTACGCGTCCACAGCCGCAGGAGGCTTGGGCACCAGCGGGAGTCTGGCCAACTCGGTCTCCTCGATCTCGGCGGGCTCGTTTTTATCTCCGTCCTTGTGCAGCGTCGTCTCCTTGTTCAGCGCGTCCTTCGCGGCGATGGCGGCCTTGGCAGCCTCGGTCTCTCGCGCCATCAGAGCTTCCGCGCGCTTTCGGGCCTTGCGCGCAATCTGGCGCTCCTCCAGCGTGGCCTCGATGGCCTTGTAGTAGACGTTCGGGTCCGCTGGCGGCAATGCCGGCGACATAGCACCTTCACTGAGTCGTGGGACACCTGAAAGAAATAGCAACAATGTCAGACCCAGCGAAAATGGGAAGCGATGCCATCAATCCGTATAGGCAACGTACGAGCGAAGGTGTAGTCAATGCGGTAAGGCATCTCAAGCGCAGTCTGGTCGTTCTCACGGTTCGCCAGCATTTTCTACAGCAGAAACAGCGGTCGTTAGTCAATCGGTAACCCACCAACCACAGGGAAGCTAGGATATGCTCACCTCAAAGCGCTCGTGGCTGATGAAGCTGGTGTGACTGCCAGTGGCAGCATCTTCCACGAAGATCTGCGGGTACAGCTTACCCTTCTTGCTGATCTTCTTGTACTTCACGAAGAGCTTCTTGTGGACCTTGCGGTCCAGCACGAGCTTCGTGAACGGGATGTCCATGTCGCCGAGGCCTTGCGAGATGCTTCGCAGGCGCGCGTGGAAGCCAGCGGGGTCGCTGCACCAGGCAAAGTTGGCTACGACGACGTAGCAGCGGCGCTACAAGAGTAGGAAACAATCGCAGTGAGCATCAAGGTCAAAAGCATCATAATCCTCGCAATAGACGTATTCGTACCTCCACAGCAGGGCGCGTGGGCGGAGTGGCGAGTGTAGGCGTCGGCGTCGGCGCGCTTGGCTCGAGGACGGCGTTGACCGTCTCCATCGCTGGCAGCTCGATTGCGGACAGTGTACGCGCAGGCACAGCGGAGCAGCGCTCCATGTCGGTGTACACACGCGCGAGAGGCTTCGGCGCCAGCGTGGAGGAGCCGGAAGACTCGAGTTCTTCGATCGTAGCGGCCTGGATGAGCTCCGACACGAGCTGGTCCAGCTCGGACCGGGTCGTAGTGCCGCTCGCAGCGGCATCTCCAGTCGCCTTGTCGGTCTGGCGCTGTTTGTTGCAGCAGAAGTAGCGGTAGGCCTGGTGCACGACCACGCCGCCGGTGCCAATGCAGGCGGCCGTAGCGAGCGTGCGCGCAGTCGGGTTGCGCAGCGAGGTGAGCCAGCGCTGCATGATGTCTCAGTCGAGGAGGTGACGGGGACTTGGGGGTGGTGGGACGGTGACTTGTTTTCTTCGTGAAGAAAAGCTGACTGAGCTGCTCGCTCCACGCCGGCGCTGCGCTCTTGTCGCCCTTGTCAACCCATGGGGTACGTGGAGGCTGGTCCGATGCCTCATTGGCCACTAGGCTGGTCACTTGCCAGTGATGCCTGTGGCCGTGGAAGCTCTTGATTCTGGTTCTGTGAGAGACCCGCGGAATTCGACTCTGTCAGAGGCGGACGAGCAAGCCTCCACTATTGTGGCATGGTCCACATGGTCTACCAGAAATGGAAGTGGGTCGTGCCACATAAATGAACCCATTGTACTGGAGATGAGTGACGCGCGACGACGAACAACCAAGACCTGTGAGATACTCGAGCGAGGAAATTCTCATGGAGGGAGCTACCCCGAGCTGAGCGAAGTCGCAGCACGTTCAGCACAAACGTATTCTTCGTGCCTTCCTGATCACGCTCGAGCAGCGTCAGCCCGATGAACAATTGCCGCAGCTTCTCGTCCACACAATCCAACGGTGTCGCCACGACGTCGGCGGCGACGAGTACACTGATGAAGGCCACGTCGGCGAGCACGATCACGTTCTACCCGTCGCAAGTCGGCACAGCGTTGGAATCAGCGTATGCATCATTTAGTGCTTTACACGTCCTATACCTACATACGCGAATGCAACTTTCATTCCAGCTCACGCGGAGTCTTCTCCGTGTAGCTTCCTGTGCGGCCCTCCACAACTTCGCTGATCCACTTGAGCAGCTCCTGTGCGATCACTGGAGCGCGCGTCTTCTGGATGTTGTGGCCGCCACGCTCAAACGCAAGCCGTGGGCCGGGGCCGCCGATGTCGCTGAGTGCCAACGACAGCTCCTCTTCGATGTGGACGTCATTCTTGGCCCACGCTTGGAACGAAGGGAACTGGTCGAGCGCACGGAGGTGCTGCATGACGAAATCGTAATCAGTCGTCGCCTGGCGCATGATGCCGCCAATGAAGAAGCTCGTGGGCAGGCTTCGTGGGAAGCCAACGAACGTGGTCATGAGCCAGCGCGACCACTCGGCTGTCGCCCACGAGATCAGCGGGATCTCGGCTCGCATCACCGTCGCCTGGCCGTACATCAGGCGTGGCCACAGCGTGCGGTGAGGACGCTTGCTGACCGACGCCATGAGCCCCAGACCCTTGATGATGGGCAGCTTCTCTTCCTGTGCGAGCTTCGCTATCTGGATCGCCGTGTGGCCGCCGAACGAGTGGCCGACGACGAACACGTGTGCGTCGTCCTTGCAAATGACCTGGAGCGCCTTGAGCATCGTCTTGGTCGCAGTGGTCGCGTCCAGATACGTGAAGTAGTCCTTCTTCTCCACTGCGTTGGACGCGCCGAAGCCCGGCATGTTGGCGGCGACCACGCGCGCGTTCGCGCTCAGCAGTGGCATGATGTAGCGGAAGTCACTCATCGCGCCTGGCGCGCCATGGATGAAGACGATCGTTGGTACGACCGCGCCAGCCGCCGGCTTCTCGGTGGGTCCGATCTCGACGTACTCGATGACGCACTTGCCGTCCACGACCACGGTCTGCACCTCCGGCAGTGGAGGCGGCGGCGCCGCTGCTTCCTTCGTGAGTGGAGATCCTTCGCTTTTAGCCATCGTGTTAAGCAGTCGGTGGAGTATTCGTAAGTGCGGCAGCGCGTGCAGGATTAGAGAGCAAGTGCGTCAGCCAGGACGCCGTGGACTGGCACCCAGTGCATGATGATCAGGAGAGGAGCCCACTGTTCAGCAGCCTGTTCCATGATTGCTCGCAGACTGATTTTCACCCACGATTTTTAGCCAATGGGAAGCGCGAACGTAAGCATGATGACGATATTTGATTATGGCCGCAACGCATCAAAATGTCTTGATGGATTCACAGGAATTCGAAGCGAAGAGCTCTTCCCGACCATAAATGGATCTGGAGTGAGTCTGAGACATCAAGCGGCTAAGTTCCCGTAGCGTAAACGCCTGAGGCATGATGCCTCAGACGCGCGTACTGTAGGGACTGTACGACAGCAATTGAAGAGATCGCTCCAGAGCCAAGCGGAGCAGCTGCAGATCGAAGGCGATGGAGCCAACGAATAAATTAGAAGGTCGGAGGAGAGTGTGGTCACCGTGTTCGGACGTAAAATGGGTCGAGCTCGAGATCAGCAGGCTCGTTGGGAGACGGGGAGCTACCAGTACACAAACACAGCGTCAGATGTCAGCAAGATACGAGAGATTCCGGGACGAACGTCGTGGATACCCGTACCTGGGCGAAGGCTCGTCGTCGCTGTTGACGGTGGCGAGCACCTTCAGCGGACGGTGGATGCCGTAGCAAAACGTACGGCGACTGCAACGCATACACGAGTAGATGAGAATTAGCAGTCATCGGTGCGTGGGTAGATGACCACCTTAAACAACGACGCACCTGCGGTAGGAGTTCTGATGCTGCACGCTGGCGGATGAAGTGCGGCACCGACTCGCGCAGAACTCGAAGACAGTTAATTGGCTCGGATCCTGATAAACAGGGTGCGATGGATCCACGTGTGTCAAGTAGTCGCGCCGTAGCTCCATCTATCACAAGTCACAACTCGATCAGTTATGTCATTCGCAAGATACCCACAGTACCAGCAGCCCACTTACATTGAGTGGGTGCATGCAGCACGAGACGCAGTGCTCGTAGACGTCGCAACAGTGCGGAGGACTCGTGTCGCACAGGTCGCACGCGTACTGTTTGATACGAGGCAGCGACGTGTCTGTCTCGTTGCAGCAGCCAGGCCGAGAGCGGTCGAGCTGTCGTCGTGAGCACACGTAGCCAGCCGCGTCCGTCACGAGGTTCACGCCTTGACGAGTGTTAAGACACGAATTACCAATCGTCTCGACTCGTAAGCCATCGCCTCCGTCTCGCAGCAGTGCCTGTCGGCGTGTGGGCGTGGGTTCGTCCACGTGCTCGACGATGATGATCGGCCGGATGCGGTCTTCCGTGAGCTCCAACGGACTACAAGACGCTATTAGCACAAGACCTCAGCCACCAACAAGGAAACGAAGAGAAACTCACTCGTGGACGGAACCGGACGCCAACTGCACGCGATACATGGTCAGGATGATGTACGGCACGGCCGCGATCACCAGCAATGTGAGCAGCAGCCGTAGCGAATTGATCTTCTTCCGCGGGTGGACGCTCACGCGGATCACATACACGAGGCAGCGGTCCACCAGCGCGATGTAGCGCGGCACGTTGAGCTCTATGATGCGCAAAAGTCGCCGTCCGATGTCCATGAAGACCCGCCCAAGGAAGAACACGGCGCCCACGAGCAGTCGCCAGCGCGACGGCGGGCCGCTTCGGGTGGCGGAGGCTGGGGGGCGAAGTGGCTCGCGCTCATCACTGCTGAGCTCCGTGTCTTCGTCGTCGAGCGTGCCCTGCTCACGCCGCAGCTCGCTCTCCCGCATCATCGCGGCGAGCTCCGCGTCGTCGTCCATGGTGATTTGTGATGATTTTCAGTGCGGACGCGTCTCCACGACAGAGGGGTCGAGTGATAGAATCAGATCTGAGTTGGGTGGAAGAGTACAGTGCAGCCTTTGATGTGTCATATGTGGGACTCCCACTGGGAGATATCCTAATCGAATAGATTCCTCAAGATGGATACGCTTTGACATGATGAGCCCCCTCGAGACGCCACAACTTCTGTTCAAGACAGCCACATGAGAAGCTACACGCCCACATCAACGCAGTCGATGTACAGTGAAGCACCACTTATGCAAGGCTGCTACTTTTTGCTGTTCGTTGCATTTGGAAGAGTAGCAATCCTCTCCCTGTGGGTGGATAATTTACATTTGCATTTGCATTCGTATGCGTGCGCGTGTGCGTGACCCATTCCTCGTCGATGTGATTCACGACTCGTGAAGAATTTTCTGGCTGCTGGTTGCTGCTGTGACGGCGATGCTTTGAAGTTGGCGCCGATGTGGGAGACGGCGATGCGAGGGGGAAGATCCGAAGAAAAAGAACCCCAGTGGGCTCTGGTCTCATGTCACGTGGGACGCGATCTCTTCTTCATGCAGCGCTGCGCTGCTGACGGCAGCAGTGCTTTCCGCTCTTTCGCCTCCACTTCTAAGTCGCCTGAATCGCTGTTTGCGGTCCTGAACCGCAGCCAATCGCACTTGACTTGGCTTCAGTATCCACGTCGGTCGTGGCACGGTTCACAGTGAAACGGACTTGTCGCGAAGGGTCGCCCAAGCTACTTTCCACCGTTTTGAAGATCCAATGGCAGAAACCGAGAAGCCACGAGAACGAGAAGCGGAGCGCCACACGCTCACAGTCAGTCAGTCGCTCCCAGCAGCAGCAGCAGCAGCACGTCCGCGTATCTCCAGACGCACCCTCGCCCACGAGTTGAGTTGACAATGGCTGACGCAGTCACGCCCGCGCCCGTGGCCACCACGGCGGGCTACATCCCCAAGAACTGGACCCAGCCGATGACGCTCACGGAGTCGCTCGTGATCGGACTGCTGCCGATTGTGTCTCTCGTGCTCATCTACGTGCTGTTGCGTCTGGTCTGGAAGACGCCGGCCTCGCTTGGCCTGCCCAAGTACTCGCAGTCGTCGTATGGTGCAATCCCTGCAGAGAGCAGCGGCTACACCATCGACCGCCCGAAGACCTCGCTGGTGGAAGAAGGCGAAGTTGCTGGCGACTACGAAGAGAGCTGGCTCAAGACCTTTGACTTCGTGTTCCTCGTCGGCATGTCGGTGTACTTGGCAACGCTGTTCGTGCTCACCTACATCTACCAGCCGTGGCTCTTGACCTCGGGCCACTTCTGGATCATGCAGCTGCCGAAGCTCGGTGTCATGATGCTCGTGTCACTTCTCGGAGGCATCGTGTGTCGCTACTTCTGCGACGTCGACGAGAAGGGCTACATCATCACCAACAAGTCGTCCAAGTTCAAGGTCAACTACACGCGTAAGCTGCAGCACTTTGCCGCCTACATGGTGCCGCTGGTAATCAAGTCGGAGTTCTCCGGACCGCTTCCATTGGCATGGGGTGATTTCTTCAGCATGCTGGGCTTCCTCGTGCTGATTAAGCCCATTCGTGAGAACTCCAAGTTCTTCATGCTGCAGTTCAACTCGCTGGACCGTCCAGAGGACCGTCCGAACACGCTCACGTGGATCATCGCCGGCAACATCGCGCCTGGCATGATCATCATTCTCTTCTTCAAGTGGCTCTTCGCTGACCAGGGCGCCCTCACGTTCATCATCGTGTTTATCACGGGCATCGGCGACGGCCTGGCTGAGCCCGTGGGCATCGCGTGGGGCAAGCACAAATACAAGACGCGCGGCTGCTTCTCCAAGAACAAGTACACGCGCAGCTGGGAGGGCAGCGCCTGCGTGTTCCTCTCGGGCATGATCTTCCCAGCGCTGCAGTACGCCGACTTCAACAACTTCACGCAGGTGCTGCTGTCGATGCTGATCCTGGCGCCCACTATGGCGTACGCCGAGGCCACGGCGCCGCACACGATGGACACGCCAGTGCTCATGATCGGATGCGGCGTCATCCTCTACGTCATCACGCAGTACGTTTAGAGGGGAGCTCGTTCCTTCTCGACGATGAAAATCGGATCGCAGTGGCGTGAGGCCGAGGGCGGTGGCTGGGCTCGTAAATACACTTTCCTTGCATTTCTAAACGGAGCTGCAGCGTGAATGGATCTGGTGGTTACTTCAAGGTCGGGTTTCATAGTACGTACCGTAATTCAGTACATTTACCCATTGTATTCTTTAACCCTGTTCTGGAAATTTAGGAAAGCACGTCGTCAAAGCTTCGCCTTCATCAACCCGAGAAGCGATGTTCCAGCGCGACAAGGAGCTGCGCGCGGCCGGCACCGACCGCGCGCGCGTGCTGGAGAGGGCGAAGGAGCAGCGAGAGGCGCGCGTGCAGCAGCGGGGGCGGGAGCTGGCGGGTCAGCGGCTGCAGCGCTTCGTGCGCAGCCACGCGGCGGTGCGGCGGGCCAGGCAGGCGCAGCGCGCGGACTTCGACGCCAAAGTGGCGGATATCGACCACCTGAAGGCGCTGCTGCAGCGGGAGACGCTGCCGCTGCCGCTCGATGTTCTCTGTGAGCTGCTGCGCAAGTTGCTGTTCTTCTACAGCGCCAGTCGCGACGACCAGAAGCGGCTGAGTCAGCTCAGCCTCCTGTGGAGCGACACGCTGGGCGGCCAGGCATCCGTCGACGGTCTCTCTTCTGCAGATGTCGCGTCGACGCGCCAGTGGCAGTTGAAGCGACTGGTGGATCTGTGTGTCCAGGCTCCGCACGCGGATGCGTTGGTCGTGGGGAAGCTGACGCTGCAGCTCGTGGACGTGTGCGGCTTCGTGAGCGACTATGTTACAACGGACAGACGTCTACGCGTGTTCTCGTCGCGCGAGTGGCAGTATGCGCGCATGCCAGGCATTTCCCTATTGGAAATGACGCGTCAGCTGTTGCTTCCGGTTGCGTCGGCAGCAGCCTCGAACGCGGCAGTGGCGCGTGATGGTGGGGCGGACGCGGCGGCGTTTGCATCGCGACTCGTGACTACCGTCATCCACGTCGTCTCGAAGGCCAGTTCAATGGAGACGCCGCTGGCTGAGCTGTTGTTGAGTGTACCGCTGCTGTCCGAGCTGCTCCCCGTCGATACTCTGAGCCAGGTTTCCAAGGCGCCGGTGTGGCACCGCGTCCTGGAGGCAGTGCTCGCTTCGCCGTTAGATCTCGAGCCGTCGTCCACGCCTGGTATTCCGTCGGTGACGTGGCTGCTGGGCAATCTGCTGTGGATTTCGGATCACGGTCGCCATTCCGACTTGGACACGACGCTGAAGGAGGTCAAGCTGTTCACGAAGCTGCTTCGCCTCGTGCCTCCCGAAACCTTTGCTCCAAGTGGCGTCGCCGTCTCGTGGACCAAAGTCTCGGACTCGCACTCAGTCCCCGTCGTGTTTCCAGACGCACTGAATAATCAGCTTCGCCTGCTCATGAAGGTAAACCGCATTCGTCAGATCTGCGACGTGCTCATCCAGTTCCATCCGACGGCGCTGCGCAGGCCCCTGGCCTCAGAACGCCCTGTGCCGATGTATCCCATGGCGCCGACGATTCATGTACGAACATCTTGCGTATAAGACTTGCGTGGTGGTTGGTCGTAGCTGACTCCGTTGTGACTGACTGACTGACTCACACAGGAGCAATACGGCTTCGGAGATATCGCGTCGTCGCGGTCACTGCAGCAGTCCATCAATGAAACGTGGCAGCGCGTGAAAACATTGGGCAGAGCGAGTTGGGCGAGAAAGCTTCTGGAGAAGACGGGATTAAAAAAGTCGCGGGATGGTACGACCGATATGACGATCCAGCGAAAGCTTTCACTTCGTGATACGACCAGCCAGGCTCGACAGCTTGCGATGGGGGAAGTGGCGAAGCAACACGCCGGCAAGCGCCACTCGACCGACAAGCCCTTTGACCTCGACCACGTGTATGCGATGACGCTGTTGTTCAGCACGTTTTTGTCACGATGGTCACATAGTGCCAAACAGGGGCACGCGTACCAGGCTGCGTCGATGAACATCGTCAACGTCTTGTCGTTCTACAAGTTTTCGATCGTGCCATCTTCCTCCGAGAGCGTGTCCACTCAAGTTCACTTGGTGGCGTTCCTTTGGTCCGTTCTCCAGGACACGAAGGACTTTGAAGATTTCTCACGGGTGGGTAGTGGCGGTTGCGTCAGATGAGTCTCGTCTACGTGTAATAACTTCTACGTGTTCAGGATACAAGTCTTCTCCATGTGAAGGCCAGTGACGGATACGCCGCGACGCTCGCGCTATTCTGCACGACGTACAGCCACTTGCTGCTTGTTCTTGATGATGAAGAGGTGAGTGGTTCGTTGCGAAACTATTGACTATTGCTTCTCTGATCTCACGCTTCGTTGGGTTGAAGTTGAATGGTGACGAGTTCCCGCTCCCGCTGCATCAACTCGAGCGTATTGTGGTTGGCTTGAAGCACACGCTTCACTCGGCGTACTGGATCCACGGCATGCGCCCGGCAGAACCAGGAGTCTCCATCGATTTCGGTGTCTTCCTCGTCGACGCAGCCACTCGACTTCTGAGCGACCTGTACAGTCGCTGCTCGCGTCTGCCGTTTTGCAACGTCTCTAGCTGGTACGATACTGGGGTTTTGTTGTTGCCACGACGGAAAAGTTCTTACATGTTGCGTCTCATTGCCAGGGTGTTGCCCGGATTGGACAGCTCACAGCTCATCGAAGAGGTTCTGTTGGGTACGCCACGCGCCAACAAACTCATCAGTTCGATGCCTTTCATCGTCCCGTTCTCCGAGCGCGTGAAGCTGTTCCAACGACTCGTGGCTGCTGACAAGCTGACGCATCAGGGCGACGCGACCACAGGCAATGCAGTGGCTGCGTATCGTGTGCGTATCCGTCGAGGAGCGATCTTGGAAGACGGACTCACGAAGCTGAACGTGATCCGATCCAACCTGAAGAAGCGCATCAACGTCGTGTTCGTGAATGCTGCAGGACGGGAAGAGATCGGTATCGACGCGGGCGGCCTCTTCAAGGAGTTTTGGTTGGACTTGTCCAACCTGGCGTTTGATCTGCAGTACGGCCTCTTCCTCACCACGGCATCCGAGCAGCTTCTGTATCCCAACCCGCACGCGGCGTCCGCGCATTTTTCTCGTGAGGCCGACCCGCACACTCTGTTTCAGTTCGTTGGCCGCATTTTGGGCAAAGCGCTGTACGAAGGCATCGTCGTCCAGCCCAAGTTCGCTCAATTCTTCCTCTCCAAACTGCTCCACTCGTTCAACCACCTGAGCGACTTGCCGTCACTCGATCCTGAGATCTACAAGGTCCGTGCATCTTGCTGATCTCACCACAACAGATATCCTTCTAACTCTTTTGTATGTCGACTGCAGAACCTCATGTTCCTCAAGTCGTACGACGGCGACGTGGAGGATCTCGGCCTGACGTTCTCCGTCGTCCACGAGTTCTTCGGCGAGCAGCGCGAAGTGGAGCTCATCCCCAACGGCGCCAACGTGGACGTGACCAACGCCACGCGCACGCGCTACATCCACCTGGTCGCCAACTACTACCTCAACACGCAGATCCGCGACCAGAGCGCTGCGTTCCGTGCCGGACTGGCCGACATCATCGACTTGCGCTGGCTGCAGCTCTTCAACGAACCCGAGCTGCAGGTGCTCATCTCGGGCAAGAGCGGCGACATCGACCTGGCGGATCTCAAGGCCCACACCAAGTACGCGGGCGGCTACTACGCCATGGACAAGCGCGTGCAGTGGCTGTGGCAGGCGCTCGAGAGCTTCTCGCCGTCGGAGCGTGCGGCCTTTCTGCGGTTCACGACCAGTTGCCAGCGCGCGCCGTCGCTGGGCTTCGGCGCACTCACGCCGCCGTTTTGCGTGCAGAAGATCCCGATCCGCAGCGACAACGAGCTGCTACCGAGCTCTTCCACGTGCTTCAACACGCTCAAGCTGCCCACGTACAGCTCCTTCCGCACGCTGCGCGCCAAGCTGCTGCTGTCCATCTCGTCTGGGGCAGGTTTCGAGATGACCTAAGTCAATATGTTGAAGTGTACGTTTCTGTGTTTACAGAAATAGACCATTTATGGAGTGAAATAACTGATTTTGCCTGTGGATCTGGGTCTTGCACGTGTGAGGGCCCAACTGGCGAGAACGGTGAAAATGGCAAAGCCCACGAGCAGCACGGCGGCGGCGCAACCCGCGAAAAGGTGAGCGCGCATGGTGTATTTATTTACAGGAGAATACCTACGCGGGGATTTGACATGTGATTTCCCTCTCTTCAGTGCAACTCCTGCTAGTAAACAAGTTGCGAACGGCGCTCCTTCTCACGCAGAGCAAGAGGCGGATTGGGAGCAATTTCAGGCGTTTGTGGCCCAGGTGGAGCAGAGCGAGGAGCAAGAAGATGATGCTGTCAAAGACCAAGATGCAGAGGATGAAGGCGCGGCACGAGAGGCGGAGGAGTCGCTAGAGAACATGCAGTACGTTGACCGCTATCGCCAGGCGCTGGAGCACGCGTCTGCGCCGCCAGTGGGTGGTGGGGAGGACGACGCGCAAAGTGGGAGGAAGCGCGAGAGAGAGACGGACGCAGGTGAGGCAGATGAAGAAGAAGAGGAAGATCTGGCTGCGATTGTGAGGGAAGCGGCGGCGGACGCTGCCAAACGCCGGCGTGTGGCCGAGGCAAGCAACTCCGAGAACGAATCCGGAGATGGTGACGGCAGTGACAGTGACGGTCTGGATGACCTCACGAACTGGCGTTCCAAGCGCATTTAGATGCGCAATCAACAAACATCGTGACAAAAGAGATGGCGTTTTCAGTTCAAGTTGTATTGGTCAGAGTATGGTCTGAGCAATCGCATCCCTACATGGTGGCTGATCGAATCTAGACGAGGTTGGTGATGGCGTAGAGAATCGCACCGCATCCGATCATGAGCACTGGCGTGTCCATCGTGTGCGGCGCAGTGGCCTCCGCGTACGCCATGGTCGGCGCCAGGATCAGCATCGACAGCAGCACCTGCGTGAAGTTGTCGAAGTTGGCGTACTGAAGCGCTGGGAAGATGAGGCCCGAGAGGAACACGCAGGCGCTGCCCTCCCAGCTGCGCGTGTACTTGTTCTTGGAGAAGCAACCACGCGTCTTGTACTTGTGCTTGCCCCACGTGATGCCGACTGGCTCCGCAAGACCATCACCGATGCCCGTAATGAAGACAAGGATGAACGTGAGGGCGCCCTGGTCAGCGAAGAGCCACTTGAAGAACATCAGAATGAACATGCCAGGCGCGATGTTGCCGGCGATGATCCACTTGAGCGTCTCTGGGCGGTCTTCTGGACGGTCCAGCGAGTTGAACTGGAGCATAAAGAACTTCGAGTGTTCGCGGATTGGCTTGATGAGCACCAAGAAACCGAGCATGCTGAAGAAGTCGCCCCAGGCAAGCGCCAGTGGGCCCGAGACCTCCGACTTGATCACCAGTGGTACCATGTAGGCGGCGAAGTGCTGCAGCTTACGCGTGTAGTTGACCTTGAACTTGGACGACTTGTTGGTGATGATGTAGCCCTTCTCGTCGACGTCGCAGAAGTGACGGCAGATGATGCCGCCGATGAGCGACACGAGCATCATGACACCGAGCTTCGGCAGCTGCATGATCCAGAACGAGAGCGACGTGAGCAGCTCTGGCTGGAACACGGCCGTGAGGATGAGCATGACGGCGAGGTACGCGACCATGCCGATGAGGAACACGAAGTCGAAGGTCTTGAGCCAGCTCTCTTCGTAGTCGCCGGCGACTTCGCCCTCTTCCACCAGCGAGGTCTTGATCTTCTCAATCGGCTTGAGCGAGGTCGTCTCGTTTGGTCCAGGGATGGACTGGTAACGAGGCAGCGGCGTTGGCACTGGCCACACGATGCGCAGCAGCACGTAGATGAGGGCGAGCGCCGCGATAGGCAGCAGCGCGAGCGTCCAGCTCTCGACGGCGGTGATGTTGGCCGGCCACACAGGCGCGGCGAGCGTGGCCACAGGGGCGACCGTGGCGTTCATGGTGACGTCGGTCGGTGTCTTCGGCTGGAACAGTGTCTGGCTGTGCTGGAGCGGAAGCAAATTGGGATGTGAGCGTCGATGGCGCCGTCGGCAATGCGGCTTTTTCGGATGCTGGGCGCTGGCGACGGAGGAGGAGAGGGATCTGTGCTGGTGGAGCTGTTGGATCTGCGTCAAGAGGAGTGCTGACGCGCCAAGTGCACGAAAAACCTCAAAACCTCACGAGATTTCACTTCATCTTAACCCAGTAGCCAGATGGAGGACCAGAGACGAGCCAATGCCCACGTAAATGATTCGAGCGGATTCTGGTTGGACGCTTTGCCGAACAAGAACCGGTCACTTCACGCCAAGAGCTCTTCGCGGAAGCGCGCAGTGTCGATGCGAATGGAATGGGTGGTGGCGGCTCGCGTGAGACAGCCACATCCCAGCACGCCAGAGCGCAGTGACGGCAGCGCGCTGGCTGGCAGGCGCGCCGGCCATTGGCTCGCGAGCCCGTGTTCCGAATCGCGAGTGTGACAGGCGACGGAGCCAGCGGGACAACGACGAGATCTGTGATGCTGCCGCTTCAAGCAGAGGCATGCAGGAGACTGCAGTGGACCTCACGAGTGTACTGTACCGGTGTACGTGTACCTCCTCGCAGTCGCGGACACGCAGACACCAGTCGCACTGCAAGCGGGTTCCGAAATCCCAGCACGACTGACGCATGCGTCGATGGCACTTTTCTTCACGCCTTCCGTCAGCGCGTCGGGATCGCTCGCTTCCTGGCAGCCACTCGCTTTGCTGAAAGCTGAGCACAGATCAGAAGCGGCGCGCCAGCAGCAGTCTGGGATGGCTTCAGCTCATGGGGTCTGACCACTCAGCTGCACCCTCCGGGTTAGCATTGTGTGGAGCGCATGAGTTTCGTTTCGAGACTGGAGAGCGTTCATTTGTTGGCGAACTCGAACGCCGATTATATTAGAAGAAGAGCATGCAAGGCACTTTGTTGTGCATCGTACTGCGGCATTCATTTGCTGACTGCTGATAGCCGAGGGCGCACTCTAGCAAGCGATGCCGAGTTCAGCACACGCAGTAACGACAGAGTTACACAATCGATTTCACCATCGTCACGACACTTCATACATCCGCGCAACGACACTGCATCCACCAAAGCAGCATAAAGACGCACATGGTATGGTCGTACATCGAATCGAACTTGGAGCTTCACTCGCGTACGGCCAACGTGATCACCGAGCTCCAGACTGCTCATTCAGCTGAGAATTCCAGTCGTACGACGACTTGCTATGGGCCACTCTCGCGCTAAGCGCTCCTCGAGTGTTCCGTCCAACACGCAACAGCACCAACGTCATTCTCCACGGCTGCCGAGAGCATCAGAAGTGGCTGCGATACAACACGACTCGAATCACTGAATGGTGCGACGGGAAATCACGGGAAGCCGAAGGACTTCATGCGTACGTGGGAACAGTCTACTGCAACTGCACTGAACTACGCTCTCAACGCTTGCCTGCCTGCAGCTTCGGCGAATTGCACACGAATCGTTGAGAGAGCTTGGCCTCTCATCGCAGCACCCATCCATCCATCCATCGCGCTGTCGTGACCTCTTGGCGTTCCAGAATGTCGTCGTATCCTCGCGTCTTTTGGCTCGTTCGCCTGCCAACTGGGCTTCGGCTGAAAAGCTCGCGTCGCTTCGAGAAGCTGGGTTGCCACGTGGGTCATCCAAGAGTGTCCATCGTCTCTGCCTTCGTATAAGTGGTACCCTCCTCAAAACGTTTTACGATCTATCCCAAGACACTTGTTTCACGCTCACCAAAGCGAATAACCTTTCGGTTATCACCTGAAACAGATTGGAACCTGTAGCATCTTAACTTTCCTTAACAGCTGTTGTATCACAATCTAGAACGTTCGAAACAGGCGTGTTGACCCGCCACTGGGTTGGTCCAGACGCCGTCGTTTCCTAGCTTTTGTTGTTGTCGCCCCTCCTTTCCGACCGAGTCTTCCACCTCTCGAATCGACTTCAAGCCTGAAAACTACGGAAAGATTGGGGCGTCGAACCTTCGAGACTTGGTGCGTGCAGTTGCCGTCGCCTGTGGCTGTGGCCGAGCGATCGCGAGCCAAGCCAAAGCGCTCCCCGTTGGGCAGGTCATTCGCGAATTTCCGACTTCCAGGGACCGTCGACCGAACCACCAACCCCCGCCAAGCACCATGAGCGCCGAAGCCGAAACCTTTGCCTTCTCGGCCGACATCAACCAGTTGTTGAGTCTGATCATCAACACGTTCTACTCGAACAAGGACATCTTCCTGCGTGAGCTCATCTCGAACGCCTCGGATGCGCTCGACAAGATCCGCTACTCGTCGCTGACCGACGCCTCCGTGCTCGACTCGGACAAGAACCTCGAGATCCGCATCATCCCGGACAAGGCCAACGGCACGCTCACGCTCGAGGACTCTGGTATCGGTATGACCAAGGCCGACCTCATCAACAACCTCGGTACCATCGCCAAGTCGGGCACCAAGGCGTTTATGGAGGCCCTGGCTGCCGGCGCCGACATCTCGATGATCGGTCAGTTCGGTGTGGGTTTCTACTCGGCCTACCTCGTCGCTGACAAGGTCGTCGTGCACTCCAAGCACAACGACGACGAGCAGTACGTGTGGGAGTCGGCTGCCGGTGGCTCGTTCACCGTCACGCCAGACACCTCGGTGCCGATCACGCGTGGTACGCGCATCGTGCTCAAGCTCAAGGAGGACATGCTCGAGTACCTCGAGGAGCGCAAGCTCAAGGACCTCGTGAAGAAGCACTCTGAGTTCATTGGCTTCCCAATCAAGCTCTACGTCGAGAAGACGGAGGAGAAGGAGGTCACTGACGATGAGGAGGACGAGGAGGAGGCTGAGGATGACAAGCCAAAGGTTGAGGATGTGACCGACGAGGAGGGTGACAAGAAGAAGAAGACCAAGAAGATCAAGGAGGTCACCCACGACTGGAACCACCTCAACAGCCAGAAGCCGATCTGGATGCGCAAGCCAGAGGACGTGACCCACGAGGAGTACGCGTCGTTCTACAAGTCGCTCACCAACGACTGGGAGGAGCACCTCGCCGTGAAGCACTTCTCGGTGGAGGGCCAGCTTGAGTTCAAGGCCTGCCTGTACGCCCCAAAGCGTGCGCCATTCGACATGTTCGAGGGCGGTGCCAAGAAGAAGCTCAACAACATCAAGCTCTACGTGCGTCGTGTGTTCATCATGGACAACTGCGAGGACCTCATGCCAGAGTACCTGTCGTTCGTCAAGGGTGTTGTCGACTCGGAGGATTTGCCGCTCAACATTTCGCGTGAGACGCTCCAGCAGAACAAGATTCTGCGTGTGATCAAGAAGAACCTCGTCAAGAAGTGCTTGGAGATGTTCGCCGAGATCGCGGAGGACTCGGAGAAGTACAACAAGTTCTACGAGGCGTTCAGCAAGAACCTCAAGCTCGGCATCCACGAGGACTCGACCAACCGCACCAAGATCGCCAAGCTGCTCCGCTACCACTCGACCAAGTCGGGTGAGGAGCCAACGTCGCTTGATGACTACATCAGCCGCATGCCAGAGAGCCAGCCAGGCATCTACTACGTGACGGGTGAGAGCAAGAAGGCCGTCGAGAACTCGCCGTTCATTGAGAAGCTCAAGAAGAAGGGCTACGAGGTCATCTACATGGTGGACGCCATCGATGAGTACGCCGTCCAGCAGCTCAAGGAGTACGAGGGCAAGAAGCTGATCTGCGCCACCAAGGAGGGCCTTAAGATGGAGGAGACCGAGGACGAGAAGAAGGCGTTCGAGGAGGCCAAGGCCGCCACCGCCGGTCTGTGCAAGCTCATGAAGGAGGTGCTTGACGACAAGGTCGAGAAGGTTGACATCTCGAACCGTATCGTCGAGTCGCCGTGCGTGCTCGTCACCGGTGAGTACGGCTGGTCGGCCAACATGGAGCGTATCATGAAGGCGCAGGCTCTTCGCGACAGCAGCACGTCGTCGTACATGTCGTCGAAGAAGACCATGGAGATCAACCCGCTCCACCCGATCATCAAGTCGCTCCGTGAGAAGGCGGAGGCCGACAAGAGCGACAAGACAGTCAAGGACCTGATCTGGCTGCTGTACGACACGTCGCTGCTCACCTCGGGCTTCAGCCTCGACGAGCCAACGACGTTCGCCAACCGTATCCACCGTCTCATCAAGCTCGGCCTGAGCATCGACGAGGACGACGAGGTCGTGGACGACTCGATGGACGACCTGCCGCCGCTTGAGGGCGAGGGCGAGGAGGAGAGCACCATGGAGGAGGTCGACTAAGCGTATGCTTGGGAATCGTCTCTGCGCGTCGCCCGCGTCCCGTTCTTCAGCGTTTGTTTGCCCCTGCATTTTCCCTTTGCGCGAGAGATCTGTCGCTGCGGCGAGCTGGCCTGGTAGGCAGTCTGGAAGTGTTCTTGTGATGGATCTTTCACTTTTTTGAGGATTTATATTTAATAAACAGAGCAATCCCGATGCCATTTCCAATCTTCTCGATGTGTGTGTTGTTTGCTTCTTCCTCGCTTGCTTTCCATTTTCATGAAAGTCTCTACGGCAAAGAAGCCATTGGCGAGGGAAGGGAAGCCACGACTTTGGGTGGCGAGTGAACCCATCCCATCACCGGTTGAAGCGGCCGCGTGAAATGTGGCTTCGCTGGCGCCGGAGCCATTCGATTTCTCACCTTCTTTTGCAAAACCCAGCGGTACTTCGTTAAAAACCACCTTTCATTTTGTGGTTTTTGATCATGTACCTCGTTTGTGGTACGAATCTGTACATTCTCCACCCCGCCAGCAGACCGACAGAGTGGCTGGCTGGAACAAGCGAAGCCAAGACGCCGTCGCCCCAAGAGCTCCGCCTTCCGTCTGACTGAAGCGCAGAGTGACTCTACGCAGCTAGTGACCATGGACGCCCAGCAACTGCACCACATCCTCAAGCACACGATCAGCGTGGAAAACGCGGCCCGCGACGCCGCGACCGAGCAGATCAAGAACCTGCACAACGCGCGCGGCGCGCTACTGCTGCTCATCCAGTTCGTGGCGGAGGAGAGCGTGGAGCGCGAGGTGCGCCAGGCCGCCGCCATCTCGCTCAAGAACGTCGTGCAGAAGCACTGGGACGGAGACTTCGTCAATGGAGAGCTCGTACGCGTGATCCCGGAGGAAGAGCGCATCGCCATTCGCCAGAACCTGCTCGAGGTGCGTTCGCCGCTGGCTCGCTGACCCGCTGACCGCTGACTCTGCCAGCGCTTGTGCTCATCAGTCTCTCGCTTTGTTTGCAGGCTCTGTTGGTCGCGCACGACAACTCGCTGCGTTCGCTGCTGGCGGAGGCGTTCTCGTACATTGCTCGCAGCGACTTCCCGGTGAGTTCTGCTTTCCACCGACCCAGCAACTGTGTTTGTGATCGTGGGAACTCACTGGCGCTAGTACCCATGTTGCTTGAACTGAACAGGACTCGTGGCCAAACCTCATCGAGGTGATCGTCCAGAACATCCAGAGTGGCGATGCTAAGCGTATCATCAACGTACGTGGGCTGGCTGTCGGTTCACCAGTCGCTGGTTGACGTCTGGACTCGTGGTCTCACTTTGATTCTCTGTTGGCGATGAGCAGGCTCTTCTCGCGCTTCGTCGTGTGATCAAGAACTACGAATACCGTGGCGAGGAGCGCCTCGGCTCGCTCCACACGCTGGCCGAGACCATCTTCCCGCTGCTGCGCGAGATGTTCGCGCAGCTGCTGACCAACAACGCCGTCGAGTCGGCCATGATGATGCACCTCATCCTCAAGTCCTACTGGTCGTGTGTCAAGGTGCACCTCACGCCGCACCTGGGCCAGGTCGAGAACGTGCTCGCGTGGAACGAGCTCTTCCGCGCTGTGATCTCGAAGCCGCTGCCAGAGGCGCACGAGGGCCTCGAGCCTGCCGGCCAGCCGACCACCGAGGACGAACGCAACGCGTGGCCGTGGTGGAAGGTCAAGCAGTGGGCTCTGCAGGTTCTCTGTCGCTTCTACACGCGCTACGGAAACCCAAAGCGCGTGGAGAGCGAGCTGGAGAAGATGAGCACGCTCTACCGCAACCAGATCGCGCCTGGTCTGCTGCCGTGTGTGCTTGACACCGTGTCGCTGCGCAAGAACGGCCGCTTCTGCACGGACCGCGTGATGCAGCTCTGCTTCGTGTTCCTCCAGGAGGCCGTGGACTCGTCCGTCACGTACAAGCTCATCAAGCCGCACCTCAACTTCGTGCTCTTTGAAGTCATCCACCCGACCCTGTGCCTGACGCCTAAGGATCTGCAGCTCTGGGTCGAGGACCCGCACGAGTTTGTGCGCAAGACCAACGACGTGTTCGAGGACTTTTTGGACCCGGTGTTTGCCGCCGCCAACCTGCTCGCTGACCTGTGCACGAAGCGTGGCAAGGACTGCCTGAGCAACGTGCTCGTGTTCTACACCAACATCCTCACCACGTACCTCGCTCAGCCAGAGAACGAACGCGACTACATCCAGAAGGACGCCGCTCTGCACGCGCTCTTCGCTCTTGATGGTGTGCTTACCAAGTCGAAGGCCCACAAGAGCCAGGTCGAGAACATGATCGTGGCCCACATTCTGCCCGAGTTCAAGAACCCGCACGGCTTCCTGCGTCTGCGTGCCTGTCGCTTCTTCTCGCGCAAGTACATTGAGGCCATCCGATTCCGCGACGAGCAGACGCTCGTGCAGATCGTCACGGGCATGCTTGACTGCATGTTCGACCAGGAGCTGCCTGTGGCCGTTGAGTCGGCCAAGACCATCCGCTTCGTTGTCCAGTACCCACACTCGGACATCGTGTTGGAGGTCATCCAGCCACGTCTTCCGCAGATCCTTGAGCGATTCTTCGCTCTCATGGATGAGATTGGAAGCGACGAAGTCGTGGTGGCGCTCGAGCAGATCATTGACAAGTTCGGCGACCAGATCGGCCCATTCTCGCTCCAGCTTATCGCCAAGTTCGTGGAGTTCTTCCAACAGTTCATCACGGAAGGTGAGGACGATGACGACGCGTGTCTTGCCGCCGTGTCGTGCCTGGACGCTATCAACACGATCCTCGTGAGCGTGCACGCGCACCCGGAGCTCTACCCACTCATGGTGCCATCGCTTGCGCCGATCATCGAGAAGGTTCTCACGGACTTTGACTACGTCGAGTACATGGAGAGCGCGCTTGAGATCTTCAGCTCTCTCGCGTACTGCTGCCACAAGATCCCAGTATCGCTTTGGGCGCTCTTCCCGTGCCTCTTCACGAGCTTCGACGATTTCGCGGCTGACTACCTGCCGAACTTCGTCAACGTGATCGACAACTTTGTGGGTCGTGATATCGACACGTTTATGGCCGGTGTGTTCACGACTAAGGACGGCAAGAACGTCCGCTACGTGGAGCTCGTGCTCGAAATGGCGCGCCGCGTGCTGGACGACAAGTCGGCGCAGGAGCTCGACGTGGTTGCCGCCACGCGCCTGCTGTACTCGCTTCTCCACAACCTTTTCGGTAAGATCGACGACCTCGTCTACGAGATCGTGCGCCTCACGGTCTCGCGACTCGCACAGGAGGAACTGGGCGATGGTGCCACGCGCACGTTGCTTGGTGTCATTGCCAGTCTTTTCCACTACAACCCACTGCTGACGGTGGAGGCGCTGGAGCAGCTGCAGGCGACCCAGGGCGTGTTCACGCTGTGGATGACCAAGATCTCGCTTTTCGAGTCGCCGCTCGACCGCAAGCTCTTCGTGCTCGGAGTGATGTCGCTGCTTAAGCTTCCGGTGGAGAAAGTGCCAGCGGTGCTGCACCCACACATGAAGCAGGTGATCCAGGCCGCGATGAAGATGCTTGGAGAGTCGATTCAGGGCACGGTTGGTGGCGACGCCGATGAGGACGAAGAGGAGGAGGGTGCTGAGCAGTTGGAGCAGTTGCTGGATGCCGGTGGTTACTCGTCGGACCAGGACGCGGAAGATGTGTATGATGAGGAGTACATGTCGATCCTCCAGCAGCTGCGAGAGGAGGCTGAGCTCGGCGGCATGTACGACGAAGACGGCGAGGAGGACTATGTGAGCTTGCTGGACGAAGTCGACGAGGTCGAGTTTTTCCTCAGCACCCTGCACGGTGAGTGGTTTGTGGCATGGAATTGCTGGTTTTTATGCATTTATCTAACATTATTTCTTGTTTCAAACAGGCTTTGCCCAGGCGAACGCTGCTGGCTACCAATCGCTGCAGTTGGAGGCTGATCCCGACGCTCAGCAGGCTCTGGCCTTCTTCACGGCCGAGCACGCACGTCGCCAGGAGCGAAAAGCTCAGCGTGCTCTGGAGCAGCAGCAGCAGTAAGCAACGATCAAGAGACTACCAGCTTAACTCAAGACTGACTGTCCGAGGCACAGAGAAGACGAAGAAAGAAAAGGTTAGCGCCAGGTGATTGCTTGGCCAAATAGACGAGCGAACTTTGTTTAACGTGATCTGTCGAAGGGAGCTGATGCGGTTGAGCGAGCTCCCACGAATATCTCCCACTTCGCATTTGGAGATTCCTTCGTGCTGAGTCAGCCCGAAGAAATCTCCAGCAGCTGACTACCAGGGATCGACGGTACGGTACTGAATACAGTCAGCTCACCATATAGAAGCCTACTCTATTAGAGCCAAACTGATATAAGAGCACCAGGGTCGCCGTCCAAAAGAACCCCATACAAATACCAAGTATAAAAGTACCATTGGACAAGGTTTGAGCACACGAGCTCAAGAGCAACGGTTGGCCATCCAAAAAAGCCGTTCCCAAGGCTCTCGTAGCCCATATACGGTCATTCCACCATCAACCATGGCTCGCTCCTCCCTCACCTTCAACCAAAAGCACCAGCTCGTCGCGTACGCTGCGGCAAACCCTCGACTCAAG
>JAADXE010000491.1:0-23508 GCA_023337545.1 Pythium coloratum | reverse complement strand
TATGTTGATGTTGTGGAGCTTCTCTTCGCTGTTGTGTGTTTATATGCGATCCTGAGCTAATATGCGTATGATGTGTGTTCTTTGTGTGTGTGTGCTGTAGTGGACGACCGTCGCTTCGGTTCCTGCGCTTTTCGTGCTCAGAGCTCTGCAGCGCATCAGACGGCGAGCGTACAGCCAAATGCGGGAAAGCAGCGCCAGGAAGAGCGACGTCAGCACAGAGCTCCGCGTCACGAGCTTGCTGATCGACTCGCCCTGTCGACTCACTGGCGGTGCTCTGGAGACGCTGAGTCAACTCGTGCGTGATTCCAAGTATCTGTACTTCAAAGAGATCAAGATGAGGCGACTCGTCCAAGCCGAATGTCGTGATTTGCGTCAATGGCTGACAGACGTGGCGTTTCCCGCGCCTATGACGGTCTCGAATCCTCCAGCGACAGGTGAGCAGCTCCGACCACCAAACAGGAGATTCCGCGGCCTGCAGACACAATGTCTGTGTACTGTGTGTCTGTGTGTCTTGTAGTGGATCGCCATCTCTTCAGCTCCTGTGTGTTTCCTACGCAAGTGATTCGCAGCGCATGAGACGCTGACCGGCAGACGCGTGTTTACTGTGCGACGCCTTCCATCATGCGACGAGAGCAAGCGATTCCTCTCCCTGTTCAACGAGATGAAGAAGAAATGACGGAAGAACGGGCTCGCGTGTTCTACGTGTCGAAGTGTCGAAAGACGTTCCAGCCAAGTCGTGGAAGAGGAGATGAAGAAGCAGAAGAAGAAGTCCCAGCGGCCACTGGGACACGAGAGGCTTTTTTTTCACTCATACAAACCTCCAATCCAGCAAATTGTGACCGAGACGCGGCGCCTCTTCGCGACAATGTTTCAAGGGACCACGCCTATGATAACAAGAAGACGATGGACGCTGTTGTAGCGTGCAGCAATGACCTCACGGGACCCAGCGCCAGCAGGTCGATCTACATGGAGCCAGACCTCGCCACGATTATGAGGAAGACAGATTCAAGGCCTTGACTCTCATTCTGGCATCGTGTGACATTGTCAAGAGCATACTTCCGTCGTTGGGTGGTGATCAAGAAGACGACGTGAGCGACGTACAAGGATGCGACGGATGATCAAGCGGCTTGTTGAACGTGTAGATGTATTCAACATCTCGACGACACAGTGGCCATACCAACAGCAAGAAACAGCGGCAATCGTTGTCGACCCGAAGGACTGCCGTGCTCGACGCGCTCAAGTGATACTCCTACAACAAACTGTACCAGGCCAGCGCGCTTGTGTTTGAGTCTGGCTGTTGCTGTGGCCGCATAGAGTACAGTGTGTGATGGATACGCTATCGAGAAAGGCCGTCACCTGTATCTTGCAACATATCTCCCCTCTATCAGCAACCGCCTATGGGATCGAGGAGCTCTCAACTGTCACGATACATTTCGACCACGACAAAACGCAGCGATCATAGTGGCGAGTCCGCTGGTAGCCGAGGCGCTTCTGGACGACGCACAGACGGCGCAGCTGCTGCCCTTCGCGCCGGACGACGTGCCGACTCACGGTCTCCGATAACGGCGTGGCCGGCGAGCCACTGCCCTCCGTCAACAAAACGTGGATCTCCATGGCGGCGTTCGAGTATCTAACTGAAGAACAGGCCGCCGACAAGGCCCCATCCCAGACAACTTTCCTGCGATGCTGGAGGCGTTTCCGACAGGACCAACAGTCGACTGCACAGCAAGCAAGTGGTTCCAGTCGCCAGGGTTGCGCATGCTGATGAACTCGGAGATGTGGTCGATACAAAGCCGCCATCGCGTCGTGGAAATGGGGCTGTCTTTCCCTGTGGCCGCATGTCAACGGCGATGCTGGTCGCGATCATCGGAGTACTGGAATGCTTTGGGAAGTCTTCAAGCCAAGCTCGTGAATGCAGTTCCATCAATCCTGGCATCGAGTTCCGTGTGACGAGTTTCCAGCTCAGCTCGCAGTGTGTTCCGACCGATGGGGCTCTCGAGCTGCTGAGTCAACTTGTTCGCGACTCCAGGTATCTCTATTTCAAAGAGATCCAGGTCACCGGACTCAGCGAACTCGAATCTGACAGTTGCCAGCGTTGGCTAACTGATGTCGCGTTCCCAGTACTCGTTCCAGTCTCCCAAGGAGCTGGCGATGTCGGTGGGAGGAAACTACGCAGCGGGCAAAGCTTTCCGGGGCTGAAGACTCTCGTACTTGATGAGTCGCTCGATACGTTTGCTCGTGTCGGATCGTTGGCTCGTTGTGGATCCACAATCCAAGAGCTCGATACAGAGTTCAACAAACACGACGTGGAAGGTCTCGCGGCCTGGCTCGCCTTCGGATTCTTCCACGCCGATTCCCAGTCACAGGTCGAGACGCTTTGCTAGCGAATGCTGGGTACGGCACAGACAGAGACAACGATTCCGCCGTTTGGTTGTTGGTCTCAGCAGTTCGTAGAAGTCTTCAGGCGCGTGATGAGTCGGGTTGTATCGTCGGAGGACCTAACGCCACTCTACGCGAAGACCATGAGTGGTGCCAAGTGCAAGCACGACAACCAAAACCTTGAGTCTCCCCTGGACGAGCTACCTTTCCCAGAGGACAAGCGCGTATTCGTCGAAGTTGCCACGAACACAAAGGCGCGTGTCCAGTCCAGTGTACGAAGCGCTGTCGTGGCGACACTGGAAGACGTCGAGAGCCCGTTTCAAGCGCTCCGTCAACTGCGAGGATGGCTGGCAGTGGTGGTGCCAGGCGCTGGTGCTGGATGGATCCCACGCAAGTCCGTACTCAAGGAGTCCACGCTGCCCACTAAGGTCTCACAGAAGCTGTCGAGCAATGGCGTTGTCAAGTAGTTTGCCTTGGTCGGTGGTACCCTTTCGGCCGACGCGCAACTCAAGAGAGACCACGCTACTGCGGTTGTTGGTGTCCTCGGGCTTATCGGCCAGCAATTGGAAGTGCTGCAGCTCCCATTCCACGACCTGGAAAGCGAGCACGTGGCGCCAATTGTGGTCGACTGTCCGAATCTGAAGACTCTGAACCTGTATGGAAACCGAATCGACGACATATCACTACTTGTGCAAGCATACGAACAAGGCGGATGCAAGATATCGAGTCTCAGCTTAGCACAAGACAATTTTGATCGAGTCGAGTTGATTCAGCAGTACACGCAGATCATGAAAATATGCAGCAAGCAAGATGACAACTCGACGCAGGATCGGAAGCGGCCCACTCTCAAGCAGCTAGTCGCCCGATTCAAGCTGATTGACGACCTTCTCGGCCCAGCCGTCGATTCGTTCTACGTAGCGTGGAAGCAGAGCCCAAGACTCGAGTACATTCGGGTGTACAGCTCGATGAACCTGTTGACGCATGGAGCTGGTGGCCCTTCACAGTCTCAGATCAAGCCACCAACGCGACCGCTCGACTTGAGCAGCAAGATTGCGATGCTGAGTGCCGTGCATCACGCGTCGAATCGTCAGAGCCTTCTCAGTGCACTGGATGCGCGCGTGCTCTCGCTGATCTTCAGCCTCGCTGGCTCCTGCCAGGTACCAGTCCAGGAGATTGTTCCTGAAGATCACGACGCGCAGTAAGGCGGGTCCGTCGTCTTGATGTTTGCGTATTGCGCGAGTGTCCACGGTGTGTTTTGCCAGAAGAATCGTCCATTTTTGTGAAGTTAAAAGTTGAAGATTCGACTTTCATTGGGTGGAATTGGACCGAGAATGCGATCCGGTCTCAGTTTGTCACCAAAGGACCAGTTCACCAGCAATTCGCCTTTTGTCCACCATGGTATCGAGCGAGGACGTGGTCAAGGCGCTGCTGAAGGTCGCTGAAGGTGCTGAGCTCACACCGCGATATTCACGGAGCCTTTCAACGCGCGTCTCGCCGTTGACCTTTGAAGTCTCCAACGGAGGCATTGCTGGCCAGCCAGTGCCACCAGCCGACCACACTTGGCTCGCCGTGTCGCCGTTCCAGTACACAGACCTGAAGAGCGATTCCACAAGCGATTCCAATGGGCCTCTCGCCAGTCTCTTCCGCAGGCGCATGCGCTTTCTCGTGCTCGTGGTGCTGCTTTCGATGACGCGGAAGTGTGATTGGCAGACGTCGATCCCGTGGAATCGGACGGCCGATACTGAAGACCCAGAAGACCGATTCGACTGGAACCAAGTGCTGTACGAGCTCACGGCGATCGCCAACCCGAGAGTGTCCAGCACCACTGCGCTCGCTGCGTTCCGTTGGGGCCAGCCGCAGTTTTTGATCTCATGGGACGGATGCGACTTCCCCAAGACGTTCCCGGACATGCTCGAGACATTTCTCGGCGTGGCCAACAGCGCGACGGACACGTGGGCGATGCCGTCAGCACTAAGAAAACTATTCGCTGAAGAGTTCAAGCCGACGCAGTGTCACCATCGAGTTGTGGAGTTGGGACTGGCGTTGATGTCTGGCTGCTTGACGACGTCTTTGCTGCTGCGAATCGTCGATGTGCTCGAGCGGTTTGCGGAATCCTCGCGTACGATCCGTAAGCGTGGTGCGCACTGCAGCGGCACAACGATCGACTTCCGCGTGACGCGCCTTTGGATCGGCCAGAGCTGTTCGCACCTGCGGAGCTCTTGAAGCGCTGGGCGATCGCGTCCGAGACTCCAAGCACCTGCGTGTGAAAGACATCACGATCGCGGGGCTCGGAGAAGTTGAGCCCGTGAACGTCCAACGATGCCTCGCCGACTTGACGCAACCAGTAGCAGCGTCCAGTACGCAGGATCACCAAGACGAACAAGCAGCCCTCTCCACAGAGCGGAGCTTTCGAGGCCTTGAGCGGCTAGTGGTCGGGCAGGGCCAACAGGAGTTTGCAGGTCTTGGGTCGATGATGCGACACGATTCGTCGATACGAGACCTCGAGACGGTAGACAACAAGCAAGATGCTGAGGGCATTGCGGCGTGGCTCTCGTTCGGTCTCTTCCACTGCGATTCACCGTCGCGAGTCGAGACGGTGTGCTTCCGGACGCCGAGCTACCGAAACTTGGAGCCGGCCCTTGTGTGGTCGTCCGAGATATTCACCGAGGTCTTCAGGCGCGTTTTGAGCCACGTGGTGTCGTCTGAGGACTTGGCACCGCTGGATCCGAAGACGACTGCGAACGCGAAGCGTAAACGCGGCAATCAGTCGCAGCTAGACGAGCTGCCGTTGCCTCACGTCGAGCGCGTTTTCGTCGAGGTCCGCAGGAAGACGAAGGCCCGCAAGCAGCCAATCACTGCAAGTGCTGTGATGGTGGTGCTAGCGGAAGACCCCGAAGACGAGCGGGCCGTCTCACAGTACCAAGTCGTTCGCGAGCTTCGATGCTGGCTGGCAGTCGTTGTCCCTTGTGCTGGTGCTGGCTGGATCGCTCGGTCGTTGGTGACAATGCAGTTCAAGCTACCGTCTCGTATCAACAAGGAGCTCTCGACAAATCGATGCGTGAAGTCCTTCACGTGGGTCGGCGGGGATCACTCCAGGGACATGATCCTCAAACAGCAGCAAGTCGTTGGACTCGTGGAGCTACTCGAGACCATCGGCAGTCAGCTGATGGTGCTGCAGCTACCCAACAACGCACTGGACAGCACCCACGTGGCGCGTATCGTGGAGTTCTGTCCAAATCTGACGGAGCTCAACCTGTTCAACAACCGCATCGAGGACATTGAGCCGCTTGTCGAAGCGTACGAGGATGGGAAATGCAAGATCTCGAGTCTGAACTTCGCGCAGGAGGAAGTCGACAACACGGTGATCGTCGAGCAGCGCACGCGTATCCTCGAGCTGAGCGCTCAGCCGTCTGAAGGCGCAGTCAAGAGACCGTCGCTGAAGCATCTCGTCATGCGGTTGCGTCCGCTACGTCGCAGCCAGTTCGATCACTTTCAAACCACGGTACTGCCTCCGTTTTTGGCGGCGCTGCATTTGACGCCAACGCTCGAGTTCACGAGATTCTACTGCGATCCCGAACTGTTCCCGGAAGTCGAACAGCTCGCGGATTTGCCAACGAATGCTCGTGCAGACCGTCCTTTCCCGATCCAGTGCAAGCTTGCGATGCTCAGCGTTTCTCGTCACGCGTCGACTGAACACACCGCCATTCGCCCGACGTACTGGCGCAGATCTTTGGCTTGGCTCGCGCTAGCCAACCGCGCATCGATGCGATCACCCACGAGCGTACATGGCTTTCGTAGTTGTTGTTTGTTGTTGCCTTTGTTTGTTGTTGCCTTTGTGTGTGTGGTTTTTTGTTTTACGAATTCTTGATTGGGTTTGGATTTGAAAATGAGTGTGAATTCATGAACCCGCCGACAGCATCAATCGGCCTTCAAGCGTTGTTCTTTAGAAGGCGATGGGCTTGTTCCAGACCCACTTGTTACCGGAGTACTTGATACCGTCTTCGACAGGGCAGCCTCCGTGCAAGCTCATCGGATCGCCACGGCCGTTGGGTAGCATGCTGTAGAACACGATGACCTTGCGCTTGCGTGGAGGCACCTTGAGGCCCTTGGTGCAGTCTTTCATGGAGTGTGGCTGTGGCAGACCGCCGGCACGAGGGAAGATCGTGTGGCCGCCCTTGGCCACGTCCGACATGTACCAGAACACGGTGATCATGCGGTTCTTGTAGCCGTGCTCGATCATGTCCAGCACATCGGGTGAGTTGCGGTGGTGCTCTGGCGGGAAGTAGTCCGTGTGCTGGTCGTACTTCTGGGTCTCTTCGTAGCGCAGCACCTGGACGTCTTCCTGGTGGCTCATGGGCACCTTCACGAGGTCCTCTGTGCGCTGGTCGATGTCCTGGATGAGCTTGTGGCGGTTGGACGGCAAGAAGTACGTCGTGCTCGTACGCCAGTCAGTCGCCGGACGGTTCTCGTGGCCGTCGATCAGCGTGACGCCCGACGGCGCGAGGTGCTCGAGCGACAGGTCCAGGATCACGTCGATCTCTTCGTCCTTGAGGAAATCCTCCACGCCAAACACCAGCGGCACCATGCTCAGCGTCTCGATCATGATGTCGCCCTTGCCCGACACGTTCTGCACAATGGCTATTGCACCATAACATGGTTAATATATAATGAGACCATGATGAAGATGAGAAGAGCTGCTCACTCTTGTGGCCGATCTCGATGCCCGGCCAGATGAACTGTCCGCCTTCAAACAGGAACACGACGCTGTTGGAGATCTCGCTCAGTCGCTCCAGGCGCTTGCCCTGCGGCGTGAAGAACGCGTACGGCTGCTTGTACTTGAGCGAGATCTCGTCCTGCGGCTCCTCGATCTGCAGCAGTGATTCCAGCGTCTGCTTAAACGACGCAAAGTCCAGCGCCGACTCGGCGTGCAGGTCCGGACGCATGCCGTCCTTGAACGCCGTCACACTCAGCCTGTTGATTGACTAGTCCATCAGTAAGATCCCTCCATTGTATGGTATCCTAGTAGAACGTACGTTTCCTGCGGCGTCTTCTTGACGCACAGCACGTGGAAGCCCGTGACGGGTCCATACTCCGTGAGGAACTGCTCGGCCTGCGCGCAGTCGAGCGTCGCTGGCGCATTGGCGATGGCTTGGTACTGGTCCAGTAGCTGCAGCACACGGGTCTGCGTGTGGCTCACGGCCGCGTGGAACGTGTTTGGACGCACGTACGCAAAGCCCGACACGCCGAGAGCGAGCAGCGCGACCAGTACGGAGAGTACCGTGAACGAGGAGCTACCAGAGGACGCGGAATTGGCCTTGGCCTTGGGCTTCTCAGTAGTAGGAGCAGGCGCCGTCGCCTGCGTGGGCTTCGTGTCCTTAGTGGCGGCCATAGCGCTCGACGTTGCGCTGACTTTTTTGCCAATTGAGCTCTTCAGCGGGGAGCTCCAGAGACACGGAGTATTAGATGTGACAGGTGATCTACGTAAAGGAACGGTGATATGTATGCGGTATGGGAAGAGAGACGGGTTCGGGTCGAACCACCCGCCTTTGCTCGAACCCGCAAACCCGGATATATACTCCAAGTATACATCGGTATACACAAATGAAAATCGTACCTAGTCGAATGGACTGTGTTTGAACCCAGGTGTACTTTTTCGCAAAGAGTCATCATGGCAATGTAATGTGTCATTTCCCGACGACGCCATTTCCCTTTGGTCCGATTGATCTCCATTTACAAATCCACCGACAACGACACCAGCAGCGACAATCACCATGGAGAGCACTGCGCATGTGGCTGACGCGCTGGTGCAGGACGCAGCGACGGTGCGATTGGCGGCGTACGACGCGCCGTCGTATAGGAACAACTTCCCGCTAGCGTTCACGGTCTCGAGCACGGGCGTGACTGGCCAGCTACTGCCTCGCGACGACCAGCCATGGATCGCTGTCTCCGCCTTCACGCACCTTACCGACGAGCACAAGAACGACACAGCCGTCTTGCCAGGAGGTCCGCTTGCCATGATTCTGCGCCGCCGCATGCGCTTCCTGGAGCTGCTCGTGGAGCACGCGATGACGACTCACACTGGATGCCGCAGACTCGTGTCGGCAGGCCTCAATCACACCAGGCAGCTGAAGTGACTCGTCGTCTGCACTGCTGTCGATCAACGCGCCGTTGAGTAACGTCTCGAGCATCGCAGGAAAGTGCATCGGAATGCCACCGCTGTTGAAGTCCCACTCGATCTGAAACCGCGGTTGATTCCAGCGCTGCGCAGCGAAGCGAACGCACTCGTCAGGCTCGGTGTGGGGATGTACTTATTCACCGGGGCGCATCTCCAGTCGAAGCAGTCGTCTTCGGTGACACGTGGAGCATAGAGTTCTTCAGTCGGTGGAAAACACGACTGCTAGTCGTACTTAGTCGTCGTCGACAGCTCAACGACATGGTGAAGGAAGAGCGTACGGCGTCGCAACACAGCCGCAAGTAGGCCGCTGGTCTGGAGAAGCGTGTCGCTCTTCTGGTCCTTCGTGAGGTGCGCGAACGCCGCGATTGTGAGCCGTGTCTTGTCGACGGCAGGCGGTGGTTGGCCGCAAGCGACGGCGTTGGAGACCGTGGTAACGCGCGATTGGACGGAAACTTCTTCGGCTTGTAAGGTATGAGCTGCGCGACTTCAGTGTCCTGCAGCAGGGCACTCGCCGAGTAGCTCTTCAACGACTGCAAGCTGTCTCTCGGCTTGTTCTCGAAAATAGGACCTACCTGTGGAGATGCTCTCAGAGGATCCATCCATTCCTTAAACTCGTCCTGATTGTTCAGCTCACGCCCACTCCTCAATCGTTGGTGACTGTCCACCGGGAGATGATGCGGAAGGGACTCACCATCGGAGGAGACCGCTGGAACGCCACAGAGATCGCCTTGTATTCGTCCTGGAAGTTGTCGTCACGCAGGAGCTCGAATATGCACACGAGAGCATCAAATCGAGAGGGCTCGAGGCTGAGTCCTGGCGTCTGGGGCAAGCCTCCGACCTCCGCCAGCGATTTCTGGAACAGATACCACGACTTGAATCTCCCCACCCACCGCCTCAATGCCGATATGCTCGACAATGTAGAAGTCCGAGGACTGGGAGACCACCGTCCCCGACTTGACTGCCCACCACTTGATCGACGCCTGCTTGTACACCAGTTGGAACGAGGCTACACGCCGTGCCGTTGAGATCCTCCAGCCACTCGGCGTCCAAGAATGCGTCGCCCAATACATTCGCTTGCGCAGAAAGCGCTTGAGCTGCTGGCTCGTCTTGAGGTCGTACAGCGTCTTCAAAACACTCGGGAACCTCGCGTTGGCACGCACCACGGCCTTGGCGAATACGGACGTGGACCAATCTGAACTGGATTTGAACGACATGACGTCGCCCTTGGTATCATGCGGCTTCCACTGTATATTGCTCTGCTCGCTGAGTAGGCCGAGGCACTGTTCTCGGCGTCCTTTGCGGAGTCGGATCTGGCGTGTGGAAACTGAAGTATGAGCAGAAGAAGAGCAGCACGACGTTGTACTACGTAGCAGCGAGCGAGATGAGCGCCCTGGAGGAGGCCCAGCGCCGCCACGTCAGAGAGATCGAAGCGAGAGTCGCCGTCCATGCTCATGGTCTCGACGGGCGAAGACTTGCTCCATGTCTCCGTAGAACACGTCGTCCATCATGGACTCCATTAGGTTCACTTGTCACACGTCCAATCAACGTCGAAATTGCCTGACGAGATCGAATATTTGTCGGAAAATCCAGACTGTCGAAAAAGGGACCTGTCGAAAATACAGATCAGCGTCTGACTCGCATCAGATCTGGCATCTGAGCATGTGTTCCATGGGTTGAAAGCTCCTCATTTCCGAATTTTCCTCCTCCTCCTCAAGTGCTCACTCGCCATCCCAATGATTCCAAGCTGACGAGAAGAGTTTCCCGTCCTAATCCTACGCGTCTGCGCAGCTCCTGTATGCGATTGTCGTGGTGTCCACCCTCTGGGTGTCTGGAGAGGACGCCAGGCGTCGTGTAGGGACTTTTGCGCTCCGGTGGGAAGGTGAAAGTTCTCGTTTTTGAAATGTGAATGACAAACTCAATGGTCGCCACGATGTTGCTGTTGGTGCTGCCCGTGGTGTGTTTGATGGTGTTGATGGTGTTGATGGTGTCGAATTTGCGACTTTCCGCTTTAACTTGACGGGAATGCCGATGTACAGTTTTTGGTCTTCTTAGGTACGATATAGGTAACCGATTGAGAAAGTACTTTATCCTATATCGGTGTGTTGAACGTGTTGCCTGCTCATTTGCTTTTTCTGCGAGACACGAAGACTCTTGTGCATTTCTACCTCTCGCTGTAGTTGCGGAGCTCGAGTTTGCGTTTGTGTTCGTCGATCTTTTCATCGACGACGCGTTCCACGAGCTTCTTGGAGACCTTGACGTCGTCCTGCGCGTACACGATGCTCTGCAAGTACAGCATCATCTTGGCGATCTCTCGGCCGCTCATACCGTCGGTCTTGGCGCCGTACTTCGACAGTGTCTTCACCAGCACGTCCTTGGTCTCCACGGTCTCCATCTTGCCCACGAACTCCTCAAAGTACATCTCCAGCAGCCTCACGCGTTCGTTCGCTTCGGGTAAATCAAAGTGGAGCGTGTCGTCGATACGATCCGTCACGGCGCTGTCCAGATCCTCCGGTCGGTTGGTCGCGATCACCAGCATGAAGTGCTTGGACTGTGTGCCCGTGTGGTAGAGTAGCGCATTCAGTGCGTTGCGCATGGCCTCGCTCATGTGGGTCTTGCGGGTCGCACGGCAGCCCAAGAACGCCTCGGCTTCGTCGATGAAGATCAAAACTCCGCGTGGAGAAGCTCTCGCCCAGTGGAACAACGCATGTAGTTCAGTGACAGCGTCTGAGCCCAATGGCCCGACGTCACCACCACTGAGGATGGCGTAGTCCATGCCTGAGGACCGAGCCAGCCGCTTGGCCACCATCGTCTTGCCCGTACCAGGGGGTCCATACAACAGCAAGTGGCGGTACGGAGCGCCGTGGACGATCGCATTGCGAACCGACTTGGCGATCTCGTGGACGCGCGTCTCCAGCATCTCTTGCAGCACGACGTCTTTGAGTTCTTCTCGGCCTTTGGCTTTTGTGAAGAACCGTGACTTAAAAAAGCCCAGCAAACCACCCGCTCGCGAGGTCTCACGCACGAGCGACGGCTTGCCGAGACGCTGTTCGATCATCTTACCGGCAATACGGACCACCTCACGACTGAGGTAAATGCCAGCAGCCAAGATAATGAAGCCACCGACAAACTTAGTGAGCTTTTCCTTGTCTGTGAGGAGCACTATGGCACCCTGACCCAGATTGTCGAACGTCGCCTGCAGCGCCTGCATGAGCTTCACGCGGTCGGCCTCCAGTCTCTGCTGTAATTGCGCCATTTCGATATCCTGGTTCAAACGCTGCTGCTTGATGCGGCCTTCGACGTCAATGTGGGCCTTCACAATCGACGTGTTGCGCTCGATCTGCATGCGCTCGCGATCGGCTTCGAGCTGCTTCTCCTTGAGCACTTCCTCGGTCTCTCGCCGCTTCATCTCGAGCCGCACATTCGACTCTTCCTGCAGCTGCACGAGATCGCGGTTCTGCTGCTTGCGGATCGTGTCTTCTTCCTCCAGACGCCGCTGTGCCAGCTTGTGCTTGGCCTGTTCGACCTCGAGTTCGTTCGCCTTCTTCACATTCGCCGTGCGACGGTCTTCTTCGGCCTGCACTTGCGCTGCGCGGATCGCCAGCTCTTCTCGCTTCGCCTCCGCTTCCACGATCCGACGCTTCTCAGCAAGTTGAACACTCGCCTCTTGTGCTAAATACACTTGGAGTTCTTGGATCTGCTGCTTCTGCGTCGCGACGGTCTCCTCAAGCACGGAAATGGCCTGGCGATACTGTCGCGAGTCACTAATCAGCACTTTTGTCGCGCCTACGTTGTGCATAAACAGCGTGTCCTTGTCCACGACGTGGAAGTCCTTCAGCGCCACTTTCTGCTTGGTGTCATGGTCGACTACAAACCGCTGTGGGACGATCTGGACGCCGTCAGGAAGCAGCTCGCGCAGCTCTGGACCCAGCACTCCGAACTGCGTGCGGCCCACGATGGCGTCGTACTTGAACTCGAAGAGCTGCAGCGGCACCTGCGCGATGAGCTCAAAACTGTGCGAAGCGTTGGCGGCGCGCTTGTTGACGAACGCGTCGACGTGGCGCTCGACCGTGACGTTGGACTGCTGCGTCTGCTGCTTGGCGTAGTGGCGCTCGCGCGAGTACAGCACACCGCCGTCCGCGACAGCAGCTACGAGAGCCGTCGTGAGCAGTAGCTGAGGCACAGAAGGCCGCATAGTTGAGCAGGAGCTTCTAGAAATGATAGCCAAGACAGCTTCGTAGGGGATCGGCGGTTGGTTCAGCGACCTTTCGCTCAAGTGAGGAGCTGGTCGATGGAAAAGATACGCTGTGTGAAATTGCAAATCTACGCCCAACACCCAAAGTATTATCAGATGTGTACATTTAAATTAGGCTAGCTTGGGTTACTTGTACTAGGCTGTTCAGCATCGCGTACGCGATGATTGGAGAAAACATAATTAGTCTCTTAACAGTATCAGCCAATGAGATAGTCTTCTTCTGAGCTCCTCAGACGTGAACGGGGACAGGACGGGACGGCACCAGCTATTTTCACGGCCGAAGCGCGAAGAGCTGACGCTTCCTTCCAGCAGGCAGATCATCAGCACGCGACGTCACCTCCTCCTGCTTCTCCACGCGCTTCTTCTTGCTCTTGACGATGGCGGGGCTCGTGTCTACACTCACGCCCGGCGGTGGCACCATCACCGCGACGATTGAGGCGTCGCTGATCAAATACGCCGACGCCGCGGAGCTGCTGCCGTACTTTCCCGAAGAGAAGCAGGCGCCGTTCCCCAGTATGTGCAACCACTTGCATCGCGTCGGCGGCTTCTTCTTCACGCTCACGAACGGCGCGCTGGCCGGACAGGCGCTTCCGGCGCCGCACCAGACGTGGCTCACGTTCGCGGCCTTTGACCATCTCACGGTGATCGTGCGCAATCAGGCGAAGATCGACCCGACCAGCAAACTCGCAACGCTGCTGCGACGGCGCATGCGCTTCCTGGAGCTCTTCGCGCGTGTGGCCATGACCTCGAAGTGCGATTGGCAGACGTCGCTGGAGCATCGGCGCCAGGAGATCAACAAGGACGCGCTCAAATTCAACTGGCGAAACGTGTTGCGCAAGATCACGGGCGATACGTGGGCGGCTCCACACACACAGCGAGCGCTGTCGGCGCTGCGGTTCGGTCACCCGAGATTTCTGATCCAGTGGGACCACGATCCGATCCCGGACAACTTTCCGGAGATGCTGGAGATCTTTCTGATGGGCGTCGTGACCCAAGACGACGACGATCCAGGTCTCATGGACGACGCGCTGCGAGGACTGTTTGCAGCCGAGGAGAAGAAGTTTGGACCGACCCATCGCGTGGTGGAGCTCGGCTTGGCGCTGTGTGGCGGTCGCGTGACCACGTCGCTGTTGTTTAGTATCGTCGAAGTGCTCGAGCGGTTCGGCAAATCTCAGAAGAAGCTGCAGGCGACTGCCAAGATCGAGTTCCGCGTGACGGCGCTGATGTTTTCCGAGCTCTGTACGATCGCGGGCAGTGCGCTGGAGCATTTGGGGGAGCTGGTGCGTGGCTCTGAGAACCTGCACATCAACGAGATCAAAATTGTGCGACTCGGGATCGTGGAGGACTTGAGCCTGCAACGGTGTGTCTCGGATCTCATCGTCCCAGCAGCGGCACCCGCCTCACAGTCGTCCAAGACGCTTCGGTTTTCCGTGGAGAAAGAATCTAAGCCTCTCGCCTCTGTCGCTGCTACAGCCAGATACGATACGTCGCTTCGAGAGATTGCCACAACGTACGCAGCGCCAGATATGGACGGAGTGGCTGCGTGGTTGGCGTTTGGCTTCTTCCACGCCGACTCGACATCTACTGTGGAGACGCTGCGTCTGCAAATGCCTGGTCACGTGGATTATGACGAGCGCACTGCGCCGTACGCCGTGTGTTCGCCTCAGTTTGTGGAGATCTTTCGGCGTGTGCTCAGCCGCGTCGTGTCGCCCGAAGACCTCGCACCGTTGGAGCCGAAAACCGCCAAGAACATGAAGCGCAAGCGTGGCGACCAGCCAGTCGAGTCTCCGTTGGACGAACTGCCTTTGAGCACGGACAAACGCGTCATGGTCGAAGTGAAAGCCAACACGAAGGCCCGTAAGCAGCCACTCACGACGGGTCCAGTGATCGCGACGCTCGCGGAAGACACACAGAATGAAGACGAGATCGTGATCAAAGATTTCCAAGTCGTGCGGCAGTTGCGCGGATGGCTCGCAGTCGTCGTGCCAGGCTTTGGCGCCGGGTGGATCGCCCGGAAAGCTGTTGTGAAGGAGTTTACACTGCCGACAAAGATCTCAGACGCAATCGAGACCAGCTCACGGGTCAAGTCGTTCGCGTGGGTCGGTGGATCGTTGCCGACAGAGCTCGAGATCAAGCAGCAGCACGCAGACTCGGTCATGGAGCTGCTCACGCTGATCGGCGGACAATTGGAAGTGCTCCATTTGCCGCACATGGCGCTTCGCAACCAACACCTCACGCCAATCATCGAGCGGTGTCCGAAGCTGAAGGAGTTGAATCTGTTTGGTAACAGGATGACCGACATCGCGCCGCTGGTTCAGGTCTACGAGCAAGGCACGTGTCGAGTGTCATCGCTGAGCGTCGCTCAACACGGTGAAGCGCACGACCGAGTGGCGCAGCAGTGTGCGACGATCATCAAGCTGTGCAATCAGGAAGTGAATTCTACTGTCAAGCGGCCGGTGCTGGAGCGTCTTGTGCTTCGCCTCACGCCGTTCGACTACGACCGCATCGAGTTTTACCTGAGCGATGTGATCCCGTTGGTGTACAAGACGATTTTGAAGGACCCCAAGCTCGAGTACGTTCGTATCCACTGCGATACGGACGACTACTCGCATTTGATTATGGAAATGGATCGACTGAAGAAGGAGACGCAGGCACTGAAAGCAGCCGCAGCAGTAGCCGCAGAAGCAGCCGCAGAAGCAGCAGTCAGTGCACAGTCGGAGGCCACTACGTCGACTGAGAACGCGGAGGTTCTCATCGCCGAAGGGCTTCGCTGTCGTCCACTGCCGTTGGCTGCGAAGCTCGCGATGATCAGCGTCGTCCACCACTCGTCCACACAGAAGAGCGCGTTGAGCGACATGGACGGCGGCGTGCTCGCCAACATTTTTGACTTGGCCCGCACGAGCCAGCCGCGAGTGCTGGACATTGCGGCGGACCAGATTTATATCTAAACGCGCGTAGCAATGAATGGAAAGAAAACGATATGCACGCAATGCGATACAATTGACTGGCACACTTCCGGTAGCTCATGATGTCCGACGACTGGCTCCATGGGATCGTGGCTTTAGAGGTACTTCGAGGAGTAGGAAAAAGAGACCTTCGCCTCGTATAACTTGAAGTGACTTCGATCCGAAAACTGCTGTCACATCACTGTTGTTGTGCAAGTCGGTTGTGTGACGATGGGAACGGGGTGTTCACCAGACAGGGGATCCGATTGATATCCAGACCACTAGGTACTGTAGTTGGCCGTTCTGAGACCGTCACGACGAGTCCGAATCTTTTTTGGACAAGTCAGCGTCGCAAGAGCAGCATCTCATCAAGTATCCTACCGATCGGAACAGGTTGTACCGCTATGCCAAATAACGCGTTCGATACTGCCGTAGCTGACCGTTCAATCCAAGAAAATGAGACGCCCGTTGCGGCGATTCAACAACAGCGTACCATATCTAAAAGTGTCGAGAGCCGCGTGTGGTGACTGGCTTGTCTGGTCATCTTTTCTTGATTTAGCGCGAAGTGTGACCTAAGCATCGCCTGGCCGTTGCCTTTTCCTCACGATCATTTTTGCAACTGGATTTGCTGAAGGCGTGAAGTGGGTGGGCACTTATAATTAACGTCTGGCCGCTCTCAATCTCACCCTGGGACACAAGATCTACTTGTCCGTTTCTGTCCGAGTCCAAGCAGAGCTCCATGAGCTATCATTCTCCGACCGCTCTCCTTTGGTCGTCTGGCTCAGCAGCTCACAACGCGCCTCACGTCTTGGAACGTAGATAGATCACTCACTGGCTGTGATGGCTACCCCCCAGGCGCTGGTCCTTCGTGAAGGCGTTGCTGCTCTTTCTCAACGCGTGGTCGACGGCGCTCACTCTGCTCACACTCCGTGAGAACGAGATCGTGAACCTCATCACGGGCAAGTACACCGGCATCAACACCAACATCGTCGAACCCGACTTCTTCGACTCGAAGACTCTCGTTCCGCTTGAAGACATCGCCACGTACACGCTGATCCAGACGCCTCGTCGAGATCTGAGTTCCATCGGCGAGTTCCACAGCGTCTGCACCAACATCAACACTAACTCAGCGCCTGTGATCGCCAACTACTTTGACGACTTCTGGGGCCACGGCCCGCGACGCGTGCTCATCTACGTGTACAGCATCTCAGCTCCAAAATGCGACGTGTTCACGGTCTCCACTGCCTGGCGCGACGCGTGTATCACCAAGAACCAGAACAACGCCACACTGTGCCACAACTACATCCTCAACAACTTTGACACACTACGAAAGAACCGCAAGAACCGCTTGCTGGCCAAGAACGAATTCGGCGTGCGAGGTGTGCCGTTCCTGCGATGCCTGGGGCGTCCACTGCAGTCATTCCCATTCAAAGCCGACGTTCTTGCCCACCAAACGTACTGGGACGGCGGGTCGTACCACGTGTCGATCCAGACGAGTCCGTGCACTGGCAAGCCGCTCGTGCGCAGCGACGACTGGGAGTACGCGCTGTTTGAGTCCGTCAACGTGGACGACGGCGCTGAGATGCTCGTGGCGCTGCCGCCCGTGGGCTGGGTCGTAACCTTCATCTCGGCGCTCTACAGCGTCGTGACGATCGTGATGATCACGCAGGGTATCACCGCCGCGCTGTTCCACAAGCGCACAGTATCCTACCTCCCACTGGGCGTGCGTGCGAGCAAGGGCCACGACAAACGGTACTCGTTCCTCACGCCGTCCATGGCGTCGGTGGTCTACGTCTCGGGCCACGAGCGTTCCGTGATCACGTTCACGGGCTGCTGGCTCATGGTCTCCGATGTGTGGATGAGCCACTGGCTGTACATGTCGCTGAGCATTCTCGACGCGCTGCTCAACATTCGCGTGACGTGCGTGACGCTGCAGTTTGCAACCGCCATGCTCATCTACAAGATCACAGTCGACAGCGTGCTGTTCATGTTCACGGCCGTGATCAAAGTCGCGTGGCTCATGTGTCTCGTGCAGACGTTCGTACGCGCATTCTTCTAGTTCATCGTGCGCTGTGTCCGAGCCGTGCGTCTCATCCGGCCAGCGACTCGTGAGAGACTCATGTGGAAGATCGACAGCGTCTCCATGTTTCTCTCCTACCGACTGTACAACTGGCTGCTGTGTTTACTGCTCACGATCTTGCTAGTCGCGCGCGGCTCGCCATCGTTCATGACGCGTGCGGTGCCTTTCAAAGTCGCAGCTAACGGCGGAACTCCTCAGATCGCGGGCTTCTGGGGCAGTGAGATCACATGTGACTTGTTCACGTTGCTGGGGCTGCTCACTGTCATGGGCCAGGTCCTCGGCGTTCTGCTCATGTTCACAAAGTACCGGTACATCGCCAACAACCGCATGATGCGGCTACTGCAGAAGCGGTTCATCATCTCTGGATGGGACGGACTCATTGCTGCGGATATGCTCGGACTGGATCCTGGAGATCCAGAGCTTTTCGTGGACGGCTCCGCTCTCACCAAGTGTTCCGTCGGCTCGCTGTTGCAGCTCGTGTATCTGTCAGGACCGAGCGGCTTCGTCCACTTGGGCGGCGACTACATCTTCCACGATAACGGGTTCTCGAAAGATCCTGTGAGGTTCCGATTCTCGATCCCGGAGGCCACGGCCATGGGTCTCTTTGATGTCAGAGGCTCTGCTTCGGCCACCAGTCGGTACGTCGCGCCATCAGTCGTACGGGTACAATGCCGGCCGCTGACAAAGCTGGCAAAGCTGGCAACCCATCGGCTCGCGTGTCGACGAAAGGCGAAGAGTCCAAGACCAGTATCTTCCGGCGTACGCTTCGCATTGTGTCAGAAGGCTACTTGGGCAAGACGCTGCTGCTGGATGCCGACAAGACAGGCCAGCTCGTCACTGACATAGAGTCGGGTGCACGCGAGTCGAAGTCATCGACGCGCTCACGACCATGTCCATCTTGGATGTCAAGTGGCTGCTGGGCAATGAGAAGAAGCTGCGCTTGGAGTAAGGGGGAGATCGCACTGGGAATATGTGGGAAATACACTGCTACAAGGAGTCGGTCAGGTATCGGAGACCATCGACTTATGTTGCACCGTTCATAGCCATCCAATTTATGAGCTCTTCGCAGTCGATGCACGTGAACCCACACTTAATCAACGATCCCCACTATGTCGATGATCATGAAAGGAGGTCCATTTACGTTGTTTTCTCGGGTCTAATAGCGAGGTGTACTCTCCCGTACTGTACTAGAACCACTCAGGTTAGGTACTTTCCTGTTGATCGAGCCACGCGAGTAGTCAGCGCCTGTGAATAGTCAGTCGTGGTAAGCGTTCTCAGACACAACAGTGGTAGTCAAGCAAAGAGCAGAGGCTCGTACCCAGTTGGACGATTGCGTTCTCGATCACGTCGGGCACCCACAGCAGAAGCGTGGCCTGGACGTTGCCGAACCGCCTTTCGAGAACGAACGTGAGTTGGTGTGGGAGAGACAACCGCAGTTTCCACCACAACGCAATGGCCATTAGAACGAGCGACAGAAGCTCCAGCAGCGCGTACAGCAACACGTTGGAAATGGCTGGTCGAAGGTCGGAGACAGTGACAATGCCGTCAAGAAACGGGTAGTAGCTGCGGTTAGGGAGGTGGAACACACCCACGACGTACACGCCTGCAGCACGAAACACGTCGTCAGTAAGGCGTTTGCCATGTAGAGAATGGAGGATACGAAGAGGAGGTGTCGTACTGTAGATGAACGGCATGATCACCACGACGTACTCGATGAGTACGATGAACTCGGTCATGAACAGAAGCTTCCTCGTCTGCATCACGACTGTGTCACGCTCTTCAGCCGTCAGGACCTCGTGCGCAAGTGACGGGCCCTTTGAGCTCACGTTAGATGGTCGAACGGATCTGCCTTTCCCAATGATGATGGGACTGACTTTTGCCGACGGTACCAGGCAAAGCGATGGGCCTTCTGATGGCGAGACGTGCTTACCAGTGAGAAGCTCTTGCTATTGGTGTGTCCTTCACGTATCATATGGTCGCTTAAGGCGACGAGATCATAGAGTCCGGGACGGGCCAGCAGTCCGGCTTGCAGTCGGTATGCTTGTAGCTTGTGCGAGAGTGATTCCAGCTTTCGTAGAACGAGTAGTACGTCTCGAAACGACATGAATCCTTCACTGGCTCGGAGCTGGTGCCATTTGAACGCGATGATCATGACAACGATCGTAATCGTCCACGGCACAGTGCTGACGAGCATAGAGAACGGAACGGGGAAGCCCACTACTGTACCAGCGACAGCTTTAAGCAGACCGAGATCGACGTCACGGCTGAGACGATGCCGATGATCCCGATTTCCCAGTGCTGAAGTGCGAGCTGCGGCAGGTGGTACCGGAACTGCTCGCACATACAGATCCCGCACTGGACGACGGCGATGAAGTTGCGGATCCAAATGTTGGGGGCTTGGTACGGCCCAGTCCCCATGGGCTCCAGCGGAAGGATGTCGACAGCCAGCACGACTGCGATTTTTGGGATGGGTGTGAGAAGCCCGACGAACGCGACGCGGTGCCAGGTTGTAGCCGTGCGGTAGCGGTGGAACGCCTGGATATTCGCGATGCTGTAGTGACCGTGGAGTTCCACTTGGGTCTTCTCCCATAGTGCGACCAAGCCGGAGTCGTGTTGAACGTGAGTTTCCTTCATGGTATGTGAGAGAGAGTGGCAAACGGGAATGTCGACGGCAGCAGGATTATCCCTGATGCCCAAGAGACCCTGAACTATATTTGGCATCCAGCGTTTGCCAGCGTTAAGATTGTCTGGTAATCTTTTCTTGATTTAGTCCGATCACCGATTTGGATGTTGTCTACCCAGCGAAGTGTGAACAATTGGCTTGGTTTCAATCGAGTCGCGAGTTCTTCATTATCCGTATACGCGTTCGTATACCATCCGAGAACAAAACACTGAGCCACTGCTGATGACAACGACTTCTTCGAAGTATTAGACCGACGTCAGTTTTGACGGATCGACAGAGTCACTACTGTATTTCGAAGTATTTCGATGGCCCGTCTATGAGCAAAAAGACGTTGACCAGAAGGTGCATAACCATGGTGGATCGTCGTATTAGAAAGCCCTGAAGCTTTTGTGTGGAGCAGGCATGAAGAGAAGCGCAGCGGGTGCATCAACGATGCATCTCGTTTGCAAAGCTAAATATGTAGACGATGGTGGTCGCATAAGGTAGATTAGGATACCGGTATTCTGACCAAAGCGTCTACAAATAGCTGGCAAGCAAGTCGCAGCCACGAAGCGCATCGTCATCAGTCAGTTGTTCGTCTCCAATTGAACGCGTGAGCACCCACCCAGTGCGCTATGGTACGATTCGTAGGCCGTACAATCAACTGGTGGAACTCTGTACAAGTCGAGTTCAATGGCCAGTACTCCATCCAGCGCTTCTCTCAGTTGGTATCCTTCACGCGCCACACTCCCTCGTCTCACATTATATGGCGATGCCTATTCACACCGCTCCCGTGCGTCACTCTACTCCTTCTCAGTGAGGCTTTGACACGTGACCGTCGCCCACTTCCGAGTCGCGCTCACGTTAATCTACCCAGGCTACGTGTTCTTGCTCCGCAAGCTTCACGGCCTCGCGCAAACCGCCTTCATTCTAGTGCTACCAATCGTGAAAATAGCGTCCAAGAACGCGATGGCGCGTGTGCTGGACGACCGCGACAATATCAAACCCGAGGCACTGGGTTTTAACCTCGAAATCTTCCACGCGCTGTTTGTTTCGTACTCGATTCAAAGCGCCACGGACGACGGGTACGCGATCTACCTCATCGTCTTCAAAGACGTTTGCTTGGCGTGGCTCTCGATGCAAGACGTCAACCATCTCGCTAGTGAGCTGGTCCATACACGTGCCAACGACGTGGAACTGTTCAGTGCCACTGCGTCGCCAGTTCAAAAGGAGATACTGACGCTTGCCGCCACGATCTTCAGAAGAGACACCGAGATCCGCAAGCACGCATGGCTGCGTTGGACGACGTGGCATGCTGGCGTCCTTGACTCGTCCAAATCTACCATCAAACCCAAGACCAGTACTGTACCTGCCAACTACACGTCAACTTTCCGCCCAAACGGCTCAGCACAGATCGTACCATTGACTTCCGTCTTGACGAGTCCGTCTGCCAAGCTCATACCCAAGCTCGGGCCCGACACCGTCATCCGCAAGACACTTCGTCTGATGTACTTGGTCGAGTTCGTCGTGCTGGTCGAGTTCGTGGAGGTCATCGTGCCCGTCATCTTCAGTACGTGTGTCTTTCACTCGTACGTTTCATGCGTTGCCTTTCTCATGTTTTAACTTTCTATTTTGTAGATACGATGATGATGAAAATGAGGTCTATTGAACTGCTCGTTTAGAGTCCAATCGCCGGGCACATACCCAGAGCTCTAGTTAACTAAGAACTAAAGTGAACGACTTGCCACTGGGCAAAGTCACTAGGGGGAAAAGCAGCGATGCTCGCATGCTCTGGCCTCGTAGTCGGGTGGAAGACTTGACTGCTCGCGGTCGCGTCCATGGCGACATTCGCCGCCGCGTCCGCCATCTTGTTGCACGCTCGATAGCGGTGGTGCCACGATCGGACGCGGAGCGTGTCCGCGACGCGGCGAGCCTCGGCGTAACACTGCAGGAGTCGTGTGTTCTTCGGCGGGCGATACTGCGCCATCTGACGTAGGATGAGTTGGCGGTCCCCAACCACCTCCAGCGGCGCCCACGCATGCCGGTTCGCGGCTTTGAGCCCCGTGAGGAGGCCTTGGTACTCGGCTTGATTGTTCGTCGTTCGTGCGTCACGCAGTGACATGGCCGCGGACCAGATCACCGAGGCACGGGTTCGTCCACTGTCCACGCGAATGATGACTGCCCCGGCGCCACCTGGGCCTGGGTTGCCACGGGAGCCACTGTCGAAGAACAGCACGTACGAGTCCATCGCCGACGGCGACGGTGCGGGTGCCGGCTGCGGCGGTAGGCCGTGGCTGCCGAAGAGTACGTCCAAAGCGGCGGCGGTGAACTTCGTCGCGGCGCTGCTGGGTACACGTTCTCACCGAATCCCGTGGAGGACCGCGTGGAGGCTGGCGCCGTGGCGTGCCTGGGCTTCATGATCAGTCCATTGATCGGCGCTGGTGTCCGGTGTCGTTCGGCGCTTCCAGATCTCGGAAAACATGGCCAGCACTTGCCGGCGCCATACACTCTGCAGCGCCATCGTCGTCGCGGTCGTGTCGTGCGCCGTGGGCTCGCCGAGGCGCGTGAGCTCGGGGTGCGACCACAAAGCGTCGGGAAGAACCGCCAAGCGGAGGCTGAAGATGTCAGTCTTCAACTGGCCGTCGTGAAGTCGCGGCAATCTCGCGTACAGCGGTGCCCAGAAGTCCCGGAGTTACTCCCACCGTGATGACGCGTGGCTGCAACCCCATGCAAGGTGAAAGGCAGAGCCGCCGTCGCCGCCGATGGCCGGACAGTGCGGACAGCCCCGTCGTTCGTTGAGACGGTCCCAGCCCGCCAGCCGATCGCCCTTCAGCTTGTGGAAGAGGAGACGGTGGGACGCGGGGGCGCCTGGGGTCTGCATCAACTTGGACCAGGCCACGGTCTCGAGAGAATCGGCGATGGTGCTGTCGGCTCGTGACCAGCGTCGAGCGCGGGCCGCCTGTTCGGTGGCGCATTTACTGGCGCGGTCTCTGGCGAGGAGTTCTCGGGCTGCCG